>JAQZBX010053334.1:0-18915 GCA_029593785.1 Cabassous unicinctus | reverse complement strand
TCAACTCTGCAGCTACAGTAAATAAAAATTTCAAGTCAAACGTAGAAATTTTCAGGTCATTTATGGAGCAATTGAGTTGGGAATTTGAAGCCCTGATCTCATCATTTCTTCCTCCATTTTCAAGTGCATTTAGGAGCAATAAGACAATTTCACTTTCTACTTGTTGATTTAACATAAATGTTTTAAGGTATCAAATGCAAGGTCACACAAATGCACATATATGCATATGTATTTATATATCATTTTACAAATAAAAAAAATTAAAAAATAAAAATAAAAAAAACAAAAACAAAACAAAAAAACAAATGCAAGGTCACCTAGAACCTTGCCTCCAAGAAGTATTTGATTAGAAGTATCCAAAGGTGATATTTTGCAAAGCTCTATTGCCATACTTCGGCATTTTAGTTCTCTTTACCACTGGAAATAGTCATTGGTGCTTTTATTTTATTTTATTTTTGGAAATAAGAACATTTTCTTTTCAGTATCTTTCCTCCACTGACCACCTCACTGATGAGCAGCTGGGCTGTCAGTTGCTTGTGGGTTCTAGGCAGAATGTTGGGGAGTTCTCTGGTGTTTGTTGTGGATACAGGGTTACTGAGCAGAGTTCTGTGGTAGCATCAGTGGCATGGAGGGCCTGTAGCACTCTGTGGAGCGTGTCTTTTGGACGATCCTTGGGAAGTTTTGAGAGGTGGTGATGGAGACACTACTCCATACCACACATTCCACAGCCTCCAGTGGGACTTAGGGGCATTTCATTCTTTTTTCAGCATTTTGGTGGGTCTCCTATTGTTCAGACTTAAGCAGTCTGGTTTTTTTTTTTTTTTTTTAATATTTTTCATTTTTTTAATACCCCAAGTTTTTTACTTTATTTTAGGTTTAGTTTTTCTAAATTATTATGTATTTTATCTCTTATGTTTAAACCTATCACTTTTATTTCATTTTCCTATTAATCGAATTTGACAATATTCTTGCCTTCATTTTTGAAGAACTTTTGGATCACAAATCACAGAAGGGTTGCAAATATGGCAGGGGAGGATCAATGATGTGGGGTGTCACTGATGGGGGATACATGGGGGGAAATTCACCTGGGCATACATAAAATGAATATAAATATGTTCAAATCTTCATGGGGCATTGCCACAGTCGGTAGAGATTCAAACAACAACCCAAAGATTATTAAATCCCCATCCTGGGAAGCTCTACCGCGTTCTCTACTGGAACAGCAACAATCTCCAAAGTATAGGGGCAAGGACTAGTGAAGACCGATGGTCCATTGATGGGCCCTTGATATTGACGACTATGCTCATGAGCCTTTGGCTCTTGAATTTGCAACTTAGCCTAGTGTTGTAGGGTGCCTAAGAGTTACCTCCGGAGAGCCTCCTTGTTAATCAAATGTGGCCTCTCTCTAAGCCAAACTCAGCATATAAATGCATTACCTTTCCCCCAATGAGGGTCATTGTTAACTTTTAATCTAACCAGATTATAAATCTTGTACCAAACCCCAGAAACAATTCAGAAAATTTATCATTATGATTCTTTTTGCTAGAACCACTTTGGTTCAAAATTCTGTACTAGAGATGGTTCACCAGAGAAACATAATCAACAGGATGTATGTTCCAATAGTTTGGAAACTCAGAGAGAAGCAGAGGATGTAGTGTTGAGGTAAAATTTCTCCTCCCTGAAACCCATTTAATCAGTTGGAGGCTTTAAGGGCTCCAATTGATTAGATGAAGCCCACCTACATTATCAAGGATAATCTCCTTCACTAGAGTCAACTGATTGTAGATGCTAAGCCAATATACAAAATGCCTTCCATCCAATGTCTAGGCCAGTGACTGACTAAACAACTGGAAAAAATAATCTATCCAATTTAACCCTTAAGAATAACATAACGTTTCCTGAGAAATGATTAGCTTGGCTGAAAGAAGAATCATGAGTTAATGCACATCATTAATTTCAAATTCAAGTAGAAATAGCAACATCTGATAATCATCCCATCAGCTCAGGTATTCTGCCTTTATCATTCAAGTTCCCCTGGAGCATGATGCTAGGGCAGTTTCTAGGCCATCGGTACCTGATTGCAGCATAAAACAGAACTGGAATGTATCCTCAAACTACTTGCATGATTAAAGTTTTGTCAGATGCAGATATACTCCTCAAAAAAGGCTTTCTTTTATTTCTGTATTATGATAAGACCATTCTATATTAATTAAATAAATTAACGTCAAAGTTAAATAATTCTAACACTTTAATGACAAACACCTAATTAGTTGTTTTTTAAATGAGAGACAAGAATCTGAAGACAGCATATAATTCCCTTTGCTTTTTTTCTCCAATGGACTTCTCCAAGGCATAGTTTCTCCATAAACGACATGTTTCTCTATAAAGCGTCTGTGTGCATGTGTGTGAGTGTGTGCACGTGCATTTTTTTTCTGTTTGGCTGAGACGGTGCATTACCTGCTTGTTGGGTTGTGCTTATTACATATATCACCATCCTCACTAACACACACACCTGCAGTAATAAGCAGAACAATGTGTCACCTTGCATTGCCAACCATCCTTCCCTACCTTACTTCTCTTTTCCCTCAATCTAATTTCCGTGACGTACACCTTCCAAATAATGCATCAGCATTTTTCTTTCCTGGAATCCTGGTCTAAGAAACATGAATAATTGTGTGGGAATCCATACACACACATACATACTCTCTTTATTTACCATTAATATACTTGACAAAATTTCTGTTCTATTCACTCATTAAACAAAATATTAGTTTGAGCCACTTAATTGCTTTTTTCCACAATGTTTAATGGTTCATGCTCTACAGTGTGAAGAAAGATGATTAAGTAGATGCATAATCTAGGGTTCTGTACCTTTCATGCTTCCAAAACCTCTTTCTGACCCTTAATGATTAAGGTTTCTGGATAGAGGGGAACTAAGGAATAATTGAGACATGACTATAGGAAAGTGGTGGAGTTGAAGCAGAGACCTTAAAGAAACAACCTGGTTCAAATGACATGTTTGCTTGTCTTTCAGATCACCATCAGAGGGGGTGAAAATCTATCCATCTTGTTATTTAATTCTACTCTCATCAAGAAAGCAAGACCTTGTTATCAGCTTAGCTCTTTGATGATGATGCTTGCCATTGCATTTAAAAATAGAAGAGTAGATTACTGGACACAGGTGCACAAACAGTGGAGAGAACATGATCACTGCCCCATGTTACATGCATCTAAAAATGGAAATAAAAATTTTAGGTACAATGGGAAAACTGAGCTGCAAGGGAACAGTTTTCTCTAATTTAGTTAAAATTTTTGAATAAGTCACTTAGACATGACTTCTTTGAAATACTATCATTTGCGACTCTTCATTACCGGTATTATCTGACCTTTGCAATTTATATACACTTATTGTTTCAAGCTATGCCACAAATTTCCAAGGCCCCTTCTGTCCACAGAGGGACATTCAAAGAGGGGCATTTCATGTATCCAAGCTGAAATCAGTAGAACCAGCTTTAATCAGGAACAGAATATGAGTAGCAAACCCAGTCCCCAGACAGCAAATTCAGACTCCCTCTGGGACCATTGATGCCAGAGGCATCTAAGTAAGGGTCATAGTGTCATCCACATATTATTAGTTACTTTTGGTTTAACTGGGTTGTGCTTTAGACTAAGGGAAAAATCAGAGAGCAATACTTTTTTCCATTAATTACAACCTTCTAATAACCACAGACCTATCATCACCTTTTAGAAGTACTAGAATCAGTGGTTTATGGAAAATCCTACAGTGGGATTTCTCCCCAGAGTGATGAATTTCCTATCACACAGTGGTGTCTAGGCTCCAAGGTAGAGGAAATTTCTCCAAGAATATCTCAAATTTGAAATCCAAGACATGTTTTCTTCTTTCTCACAACTTTTATATCTATCAAAAGCAAATGGTTATCAATACACTGCGGTGAAGATTTAGGGAAGGAGAAAAGGAGAGAAAAAAAAAGGAATCATTACAACTGCTTTTCCCTCTTCCTGCCCCGAAATCATCCAGTGGCCACAGGCTCCACATCCATGCTGCAACTTCTTCCAGACAGATATAGGTCATTTTGCATCAGCATATAACATGCAGAACTGTGTGGGAGAGAGTGTTATCTGCGATGTGGACTATGTTCCATGCTTAGTGGCAAAGCACCAGGATGTGTATATCCATTGCAGGTGATGTGCCACACTAATGAAAGATGTTTAAGGGAGAGGTTATGGGAGGCGTGGGAGGTGGGGAACATGGGAATCCCTGTGGTTTTTGTATAGCATTTGTGTAATCTAAGCATCTTTTAAAATATATTAAAAAAAAAAAAAAGGAATCAGAGAAAGAGAGAATAGGAGAGAGAGAGTAGTTTCCTTCTAGGCCCTATCTGCAGTAAATCTATTCAATGTTTCTTTTCTCATTTCTTTTATTCTTTCCTAACTAAAAAGGGGTATTAGGTAACGGATTCACTTTCATATTCCCAGAAATGTCATGGGTTCCTGAATATGAAGCTCTTTTTGCCAGATCTGATCAGTTGTCTGCTAGCAGGTCATTGAATTCCTAACTTCTGTGCAGCTTGTCCTCACTCTTCTTCAAGTACTTGAGTGAAGACAGTGCTTTGAGGCCAGACACAGCCCTAAGTGTCAGACAACCACTCAAATTCCATCTGCTGAATGCTGCTATATCTAGGGCCCTCCAAGCCTTGAAATATAGCCACAGCAAATGCTGCATTAAATGAACTTGGTTTCTTTTGACCCCCTTCCACACAATATAGGTTCAATAGAGCACCATGCACACATAGGTTCATGTTTAGTAGTGACTTCTAAGCATTTTCTTCCTAGACCTCAAGGTAAAGGAAATTCATTGGGGTATGTGTTTTTTCTACCTCACCAAAAAACAGCCTAGCATACAAAAGTTTTCAATAGACATCTATTGATATTGACAAAAATAAATATGTAGTTTGAGTTCAAGGAATTTCACCTTCATTACGTGGGATTGTGAGTGAGTGACTTAAATTGTAGTCTCAATTATTTTGATGAATATAGGTAAATATAACCACCTGCTGGAGTTACTGAGAATAGCAAGGGCTATGACAGGTGTGATAGAGCCTTGCAGAAGTAAATTCACACTGTTCATATAGGGTCACTGATATTGACCTTCCTATACTTTCTCCTGTCTTCTCATTGCCCCACCCATAATCTCAAGGCCAGTGTCCCCTTCTTCATCTGAGTCTATAACAATTGTATCTGGGTCTGATGGAAATAAATTCAGCCTTGAGGAACTAGGATTATAATCATAGAACCCAATGTAAAACTGCAATTGGCATTAGCACAAAGGTCAGCAATCATATTATGTGAATATTAGTTCAAATTTCTTGTGGAGCCAGCAGTCTGGAGAAAATGATCTTTGTAAGGTCATGAAGGAAGCCCTAAATTTGTAACTAAGTTGCTTTTTGGAACTTTCTTAATTTTCCAAGCCTTAAGTTTCAGGCAGCTGACCTGTTACCTCAGGGATCCTCAACTTTCTCTCCTTTCAATGGACTGAGCTGTTGGGAAGAGTAGCAAAAGCCAGTTTAGTTTTCATTTTTCTTCCAGAAAATGCAATCGATTATTCATACAAGGCTGGTCCACATTGAGGTGGGAGATAAGAGTCAACTTCTCTCAGTCTTGTCCTGCAGCCTTATATTGGATGTATTATGGGTCATAAGTTCAGGTCTCCTCAGTCTCTTTCTCCCTGTGGTGACCACATAAGCTAAGTAGATATGAATTTCAGGTCAAGGGAAAGACCATAACAGAGGAAGATTTCATGTGCCTTAGCTACAGTGAACTTGTCAACCAGACCCAGGATTTTCTGGTAATTCATTAATTTTCAGTGTTGATCTCTGATGCAAAAGTGCTCTTTTCCCTATGAAACTTGTGGGTAATAAAACATTTATGAGCTTAGGGAGGCCAGCTGTGACAATCATTTGGAAGTTAGGAAGCCTTGGTGGCTGGACCAACGAACAGCTCACTGATGGCTGTACTTAAATACTCAATTTAAGGAAGCTCTTAAGCAAATATTTATATATCTTTTACATGGTGAAATTCATCCAATTGTTTTGGCTTCCTCTGGGATCACCCGCTAGAATTGTTTAAAAAACATATATATATCTGGAATATGGGTTATGGTGTATCACCACAGGCTATAGATATTGATGGACTTCCACAATACCTCGAGGTCTAAGGTCTTAATGAGTGAAGACAACATATTTATCATTGATAATGAGACTGTAGATTCACCTAACATACATACAGGATAAATCTTCTGCTAAAATAACAATATAGTAGTTCTTTAAAAGTTCTTTGGTAGAAGACACATGACATTTTCACAATACCATGTGTTGTTGATGAGTGTATGAAAGGCTGAGCTAATGCCTAAATATATGCCTAGTCTAAATTTCCTGGCTCCATTGCTAGTAGGTAGGGCCGTGTGACTGTGTTGTAGCTGATGGATTGTGACCAGAAAAGAGCTGTAATTTAGAGCATAATAAATCATAAGGATAATGCCATATTAAAAATATGAACATATTCTATGAGATAAGGTATGTTACATAAGTAGAGTCAGGAAGTCTAATAAAAGCTTAATTAACAGTTCAGAAGGAAAGGAGAAAGAATTAACAAAAAAATAAACACTTAGTATATGTGTTGCCAAAGGGAGCACCAAAAATATATATTTAAAGTGATAATAGTTGGGAATTTTACAGACTGTAGAAAATGTTAAATGCAGATTAAAAAAACCCAATAAATCCCCAATTCACACCTCAACAGAACATAGTGACAATACAAAAAACAAATTTGAAAGTAAAAGTTAAAAGCAGGCAGATGTAAAAGAGCAGTGTGCCATCAAATGAATGGCTTAGAAAGAGCAAACATGGAAACCAGAATGAGAAAAAGATATACAAAACAAAACTCATGACCTAGTATTTTACAACATTTCAATAATTAAGATGAAATAACATATTTTGTTGAAACAAATGAAAGTCTAGAATGTTAATAAATAGAAGACCTTTCTCAATGAAATTACGAAGAGTGCATATAAAACATGATAACAGTAATCGCAGATGTGGGAGCGCAAAATTGCACAGCCACTTTCGAAGACAATTTGGTAATTTCTTTCATAGCAAATCATAGGCTATCCTACAATCTATCAACTGTATGTTTTGTATTTTCCCAAATGAGTTGAATGTTTGTGTTAATCCTAAAACCTTTACACAAATATTTATAGCAGCTTTAGTCATAGTTGACAAAACTTAGAAGCAACCAAGATTTTCCTCAATAAATGAATGAATAAACAAACCTTGGTATATCCACATAATGGGATATTATTCATCAATTAAAAAATTAGTTATCAAGCCATGAACAGACACAGAGAACCCTAAATATATATTGTTTAGGGAGAGAAACCAGTCTGAAAAGTCTACATATTATATTATTCCAATTATATGACCATGTAGAAATGGTAAAATGATAGAGACAGTGAAAAAATCAGTGGTTTCCAAGGCATCAAGGGCCAGGGAGGGTGAGTAAGTATAGGACAAGGTAATAATAGGGCATTGAATCTATTCTGCATGATACTGTAATGACAAATACATATCATTATGCATTTGTCAAGACCCATAAAACTACATCACAAAGAATGAACCCTAAAATAGACTATGGACTTGAGTTAATAATAACATCAATATTGGTTCACCAAATGTAACAACCATACAACTCTGATGCATGCAATTAATAATAGGGGAAGCTGTGGGGAAAGAGAAGGGATATACAAGAACTTTCTGTACTTTCTGCACAATTTTTCTATGAACCTAACTGCTCTGAAAAATAAAGTCTATGAATTTAAACAAAAAAATACTGGGACATGATATAGAAGAAGCAAGTATAGTGTTGAGTTGATATTGTTAAAACTGAGTAATAGGGGTTTAATGTACTATTTTATATCCTTTGTATATTTTGAAATGTTCAGTAATAAAAAAATAAAAAAACTCGACATAGACGCTTTTAACCTGGAGAGCAGAATTTTAAACTTCCATTATCACATTATTAAGGAAGCCAGTTTACCCATAAAAGCTTTGTGCTACAATGAGTCTAGAAAAGCATCGTTTTTTTTTTGTTTGTTTGTTTGTTTGTTGTTTTTAAGCAAGTTCCTCTGAGGCATGTTGGCAAGCAAGGAGAGAATGTGGGAAATCACATGATCGATGTAATACCCATCAAGCATGAATTTGTGTTCTTCACTGTTTTAGTCCATGTGTCAAGAACAATCCCTAGCTTATGGTAGGCGTTGGTTAAACTCAGTATATTCACACTGGTCAATTCATTACTGTGTTGAAAAATATTTCATTTCAAAAATCCTCATGTCCCCTCCTTGTCTCTAAGTTCTAAATGTGCTGACTGCTTATTTCTAGGACCTACAGGCAGTAAACGAGAAGAGGGCATAACAATTACTTTTTATGTTCTCATCCGCCAGTATGAGGATGTCTTAGACATAACAGCCTCCAGTTATTTTGTTCTGTGCAGCACAAATATAAAACTCACTGCTAGAATCACATCTTCTTTCTTTACTTATAGGTCAATCTACGGTATTGAGATTTAGAGACGAAGGAGAAAATGTAGACACTGCTTCCCAGTAACCATTCTATATTTAATATTCCCCGGGATCCACCACCTTTACAAGGAAGGTCTTTGCATTTGAGTGAGATTTTCATTGCATACAGCGCCTGCTCAGTTGACTCCAAAGCCCTGGATCCATGACCCTTCATGGGAGATCCTTGTATATGAGTGAGAATTGCATTCTTTAGAGCTCCTGCTCAGCTGACTTGAAAGCCCACCACAAGACTGCTCTAACCACCACAAGGTAACAGCAGTTGGGTCAGTCCAGCAATTGTGTACTTTGCAGTTTTTAGGAGACTTTTTAAACCTTATTCAGAAAAATAAAATTGTACACCCTAAGAATATATGGAATAGGATTATTCTTCCTTTCACCATCACAGTTAAGGGCATGGGCCATGGGCCATCTGTTCCCTGCCTGGCTGTGCTTGAGGTCTGAAGATAGACCAAGCAGGACTCAATGAAGTGTTCCTAACTCCATTCCTTCCACAACTTCTGAGTAGTCATAGCCCACGTGTGTAAAATGGGGATAAAAGGGATATATCATCCAGGGTTGTGGATCTTTCAACCTACAGGATTATATACCTTTTATGCCACTCATCACTATTGCTGACCATAAATGATTAGGATTTCTGGATATGGGGGAACTAAGGAATGACTGAGGCACGGATATGGAGAAGTCCAAGGCATCAGAGACCTCCACGTATCCAGGAAACAACCTGGTCAAACCCCATGTTTGTGTGTCTCATGGATCACCATTTGAAGTGGTGATAACATATCCACCTTGTTGAATAATTGTACTCCTATCAGGAAACAAGACCTTGTTATCAACATAAACCTTTGATGATGGTGCTGGCCATAGCAGTTAAAAATGGAAGAGTAATAGAGATGCACAGATTATGGAGAGAACATGATGAATGTCCCTATGTTACAGTCTTCTAACAAAGGAAATAGGTAGAATGGGAAGCTTTCTCTAGTGCAGATTAATCTTTGAATGCACAACAAGGAAAAGGTCAGTTAAACTTCATTCTTCTGCAATCCCATTACTTCCAATGCCCAGTCCCTAGAAGATCTACCTTTGACAATGGCATACTTCCATCATTCCAAACTATAACATGTATTTCCAAAGACCCTTTCTTTTCTCAGTGAGCCACTTTAAGAGAGGAATTTCATGGCTTCACAATGAAGTTCATAGAACCAGCCTCAATCAGGTTACAATTCAGGCTGCCAAAAAGACCCACAGATGTCCAAAGTATCTAAGTAATTCTGTCACATTGTCACACACATATTATTGTCTGTTTACTTTTCACTTGGATGTATTTATTCCTGAAAAGTCAGGAGTTCTGTTCTTCATTAATTACAACCTTCAATTGATCCTCTTACCAGCCCAACTTTCTAGACACTTGTAGAATCAGAGTTTTATGAAACTATCTAAAGCTAGATTTTTGCCCAAGTGTGATCCCCCTTTTTTTCTGAGGGTTGTAGTATCTACACATCAGGCAGAAAAAATTCCCTGGAAGTATCTTGAATTTGAAATCCAGTACATGTATTCTCATTTAGTCACAACATTTATATTCTCCATAAGTAAATGTATATGAATATTTTGCGGTGAAGACTGGAATAGAGTATGGCAAAGAAAAGAAGAGACAGAAAGGATCAGAGAATGAGATAACTGGAGAGAGAGAGTAATTTTCTCCTCAGTCCCTGTCTGCTGGTCCTGGATTATTTTCTTTCTGAGTTTTCCTACTATGTCTTTTACATATTTTTTTTTTCTGTAGCAAGACATATCAGGTAGTGATTTCACTTTCATATTCCCAGAAATGTCATGGGTTCCTGAATATACAGTTTTGTTTGCCAGAGCTGGCTTGTTGTCTGCTGGTGAGTAATTGAGTTCCTATCCTCTTTGCAGTGTGTCCTCAATCTTTTCCAAGGACTTGAGTGGAGACAGTGCTGTTGGGCCAGACACAGCCCTGAATCTCAAAAACTACTCAGATTCCATCTGCTGGTACACTGAGACTGCAACCCAATCATTCAAAATAGAAACATAATAAATGCCTCATTAGCCAATTTCCTTTTTATAGGACACTCTCTTAATGTTGGTTTAGCAGAGCAATGTTTACTCTTAGGTTCTTCTACTCATTTGAGAGTAGTGACTTTGTAAGCATTTTTTTTTTGTGTGTGTGGCTTCCTAGACTTCAAAGTAAATGAAACCCATTGAGGTGTGTGCTTCCACTCCCTTTCATGAAGAGGGTGCTTCTTATACAGAAGTTCACAATAAACATTTATTTACTGAATGACAAAAATCTAGATGGGGTTTTGAAGCCCAGGTCATAAATGTCCTACCTGTGTGATTGTGAGTGTGACTTGACTTTTAGAAAGTCTCAATTATTTAAATTAATAGACAAAAATATAATCACCTGCTGGATTTACTGCTATCTGTAAGCCCTATGATGGGTATGAGCAAAACTTGCATGAGGTCATTCCTGCCTGGCCATGAGGTTTCATCCATACTGAATTCCACATCTTCTATTGCTGTCTTCTTACTCTCCCAAACTTTCATGTCCTTTGTCCCATTATACCTTGGAATTTATAATAGTTGTAACAGTGTATGAGGGAAATAAATCTACAGTCTTCATGAAAAAAGATTATAGTCAAAGGGCTAAAAGAGCATAGAGTTCAAGGTAAAACAGTAACTGGTCTTTTCACAGAACTCAGTGCTCTTGTTGTGTAGATCTTAGTTAAGGTTTCTTGTGGACACAGTGGTAGGAGAAAATGACCATTCCCAGTCCATGGAGAATGCCATAATTTTGCTACTAAGTTGTTTTACTGAACTGTCACACTTATCAAGCTTTGAGTATCAGACAGCTGAAATATTACCTCAAGGATCCTCAGTTTTCTTTTCTTGCAATTCATTGAGTTGTTGCGAAGAGGTGCAAATGCTAGCTTAGTTTTCATTTTTCTTCATGGAAATGCAATAGATTCTTATTCCCAGCTTCACACTGAGAAGGGAGATAGGAGTCAGCTTCTTCCATTCCTGTCTGCAGCCTTCTATCCATTGCATATGGTACATAAGTTCAGGTCACCTCAGTGTTCTCCCTGTGGTGACCAGATGTGTAAAGTAGATGCTAATTGTAGGTCAATGGACAGGGCAACAGCAGAGGGAGATTTCACACACCTTGAGCTGCAGTGAACTTGTCACTCAGGCACAGAATTTTGTGTGAATTCATCAACTACTTTCCAAGTTCATCTCAGATGCAAAAGTGCTATTTTCTCTATTTGACTGGTGAGAAATAAAACATTTATGAGTTTAAGTAAGCCATATTAAATCATCTGGTTGGAAGTTAGGAGACTTGGTGACTAGATAGCAGGATAGTTCATTGATGGTTTCACTTAAACATTCAATTTAAGGAAGATCATAAGCAGTGTGACATATTTTACATTTTGAAATTCATGGCTTGTTTTGCCTTCCTCTCAGACTCCCTCTCAAGTAATTGAAAATGTATATATCAGAATATTTGTTATGGAATATTACAACAGGATGATGGAGTTTTGTTATATCTCAATTTGATTTTATTTCAAAGTCACATATTCATATGTGTCCCCACCTATTTCAGCACTTGTTATTCCTTTCATTCCAGTGAGCACTAGACTTGGAGTGAAGAGACATACTCTGTTTTGCTATTCTGCTAGGTTCTAGCAGTTGTTTCATGATTGAGAGGCTTCCCATATAACTCTTTTCATCTTTTTGAGACCAGTTGAATCTCCAAGAATACATCATATCTGAGGCCAATGTGTGTGGATTAGGAAAGCTCATAGCTCTTCCATGCACACAAGCCCCTGCAAAGCATGTGTGTCAGTTTCCACATTGAGCCACATGAAAATTGAATGGGATCTCATGGACCCAAGGGTAAAAAATTCTTAAAAGTCTGTACCTGTAATGTGCCCATGGTATTAATCAGATTAACTTAATTATAGAAAAGAAATCACTGAGGCAGGGATAGAGGAATCAAAATGTGATACAACAATGGTAAGAAAAGTTTAGGTTAAAATATTATTCTGATCTTTTAATCTGAACAGGAACTATGGTGAAGGAAGAGAAAATCAAAGAAAGGCCTTTGTGTTTACAAGAACATTAGTTATTCAGCAGATCAGGCTCAATGTACATAGCACCTTTGAGCTTTAAACACTCCAGCTGTGTATATCTGAAACACTTAGGAAATAGAAAAGTATATACATTGGTTATAGAGAACAGGTAATGACAAGGAAAATGTTTCTGTTGCTACTAAACTACTGATATGTATTTACTTCTTGGTATATCCATAAATGTACAATGTGTAAGAAAGATAAGATTTCAAGAAGAAATTGCATAAACTTTGAAGTAAAGATTCTCCAGTTCAGGAAAATAGAACAAATTTATGGAAAGGAAGAAATCTTTTCTGAGAAATTGTTTAGGAAATAAAAAGAGACATAGCAAACATCAGCCACTTTGGCATTAAGCCAACTAGAATCTTGTAGAGGAAGGAAAAATAAAGGAGAGTAAATTAGGATGCTAGGACTTCATGAAGGGACAGACTTTTACTCAGCTTGGAGAATGTAGAGAACATATGACAGCCTGATGTGGGAGTTTGCAAGAAAAAATTTAAACTAGTCATGCATGGTTTTGTGGACTTACACAATATGTTGGTGTTTAGGATTTTAATTTTAGGCCTGATCTCAACATATTAATCACCTAAAAGGTGGCCATAGTTTTACATTGTAGTCATCCAGGATAAATCACAGCAAAATTAACATAAGAATATAGTAGTTTAAAAAATTTTCTTTAGTAAAAGACACATAAGTTTGACCTTCTGTGATACCATGTGTTGTTGATTAATGTATGAAGGGCAGAATAAATGCCAGATTTTCCCTGCTGTCTGAAGTCCAGTCCATGTTCAGTGTCTCTGTATGGAAGCGTCTCTATTGCAAATTGTTCCACCTTAGGATTCAGTGTTGTATTCGTTGTACCATATCCATTGTACATGAAATACTTTCATTTCATTAGAAGTTAAATATCAGATCCAAACTATTTTTGTCAAATAGCCAGATTAGACATCATCATGCAAGAAGTGTCTGAGCTTTCCTTGCCATTTTTAGCAGCAATCTATGAACCAGAAGCCTGACCTTGGGGCACTGAGCTCAATTGGCAGATCTTAGTGCATGCAGAAGAGATATTATTGGTCTAGCCTGAATACCTGGCTATTCTATATTTACTGCCTCTAATACTGGTACGTGTGACCATATGACTGTGTTATACCTGATGGAGTATGACCTGAAATGAACTGCAAGTTAGAGCTAAATAAAATATGCAGAATTTATCATGTTGACACCTTCATATAGAAAATATGAACATTTGCTTTGAGATATTGTAGGTAGTGTAAGAAAGTCTAACATAAGCTCAATTATAATTTCAGACAGCGAGGAGAAATAGAATGAAAGAAAAACCTATATTGAAAGTGTTAATACTTGAAAATTTTACAGACTGATGTAAATGCCAAATGCAGGTTTGAATAACACAACAAATCCCAAAATTCACACCTCAACAAGCATGGTGATAATACACAAAGAAAAGTCAAAGTTAAATATTAAAATCAGCAAAGGGAAAAAGTCAGTGAAAAAAGTCAAATGAGTGACTTAGCAACAGCAAACATGGAAAATAGAAATATAAAAACAAATACAAACAAAAACTCATGACCTAGTATCCTATCTCTGACAAAGCTATTGTTCAATAATTAAAGTGAAATAATATATTTTATGAAACAAAAATCTATGCTAAAAACTGTACATCAATATTTATAGCAGCTTTTCGTCACAGTTGACAAAACTTGGAAGCAACCTGGATTTTCCTCAATAAATGAATAGTTAACCATCCTTGGTAACTCCACTTGATGGAAATTATTCAGCAATAAAAAGAAATTAGCTATTAAGCCATGAGCAAATATGGATGACCATAAATATATACTGTTAAGTGGAAGAAGGCAGTCTTAAAAGGCTACATATTGTATGGGTCCTACCATAGGAGCATGCAGAAATGGCAAAACTATAGAGACAGTAAAAGGATCTGTGCTTGCCATGGCATCAAGGGCAAGTGTGGATGGGTAGGGAAAGGACAGTGGATTTTTAGTACATTGAATCTATTCTGTATAACACTGTTATGACAGATGCATGACATTATGCATTTGTCAAAACCCATAAATCTATATCACTGTGATGGAGAAGTTAATGTGACAACTTGGCCAAGTTTAGTGCCCTGTTATTTGGTTAAGGAAGCATAGGCCTTATTGCTACTCATAGGATATTTTATGGACATAAATCATCAGTAGTTTGATTGCATCTATGGCTACTTATATCTAATCAACTGAGGAGATAGCCTTCAACAAAGAGAGAAGTCTCATATAATCAGTTGAAGACTTTTAAAGAAAAAGTGTTGATTTCAGAAGACAGAATGGAGAATTTCCATCTATGCTTTAGCCAGGCAGTTCCTCCCAGGGATTTCATCAAATACCTTCATTGGAGTTCCCAGTTTGTGGTCTGCCCTATGCAATTAGAACTTGCCCATCCCCACAGTTGTGTGAGACAATTCTTATAAAAATCTCATAGTATTTACATTATATATATATATATATATATATATATATATATGGTTGGTTCTATTTTCCTAGAGAACCCTGAATAATACAATCATGAAGATTGAACTCTAGTGTAAATTATGGACTTGAGTTAAGAATATCCCACAATTGTAATGCAAGTTATTAACAACAGGGGAAACAGTGTGAGGAAGAAGATGATATATATGGGAACTTTCTGCACTTTTTGTTCAATTTTTCTGTGAAATGAACACTACTCTGAGAAATAGTCTATTAATTTAAACAAAATCATATTGGGATGTGCATTAAATGAAACAAGTTTGAGTTGAGCTGATGTGCTTTAAACTGAGTCATGTGGTCTTATTGTACTTTTCTATCTCCTTTTTTATATATATATGGAACTTTCCATAATAAAAGCTGGACATAGATCCCTTTTAACTCAAGGAGCAGACTTTTAAACTCTAATTACCATACCATTAAGGAAACCAGTTTAGCCTGCCTCCAAAACAAGACTTTGACAAGAAAGTACTTCCATCATCCAAGATGTTTCAGGCATTTCAAAAAGCCCCTTCTATTCTCAGCAAGTCACTTAAAGAGAGATATTCCAAGGCTCCACGTAGAATCAGCCTCAAACAAGCCTCAGATTCAAGCTGCAACAGGGCACCATTGATGTCAAAAGCAGCTAAGTATGTGTCACATTGTCACACACATATTATTGTCTGTTTTTTCCCACTTGGTTGTATTTTTATCTCTGGAAATAATCAGAGAGACATTTTCTTGTTTCTTAATTACAATTTTCTAAAGATCTCAATCCTAGCACCAGCTTTTTAGAAAATCCTATAATGAAAGGTTTGTGCAAAGCCCTAAACCTAGATTTTTTTCCAAAGGTGTTCCCTTTTTTCTGAGTGTATTGATCTCCATACTCCAAGGCAGAGAATATTCCCTTGAATATCCTGCATTTTAAATACATTACATAGTTTCTCTTTAAATACCACCATTAACATTACCTTAATGCTTATGAATATGTTGTCTTGAGGGCTGGGGGAGGGTTTGGCAAGCAAAAGAGAGACAGAAAGAATCAGACAGGGAGATTATAGGAAAGAAATAGTAGTTTGATCATCAGCTGCTCTTCTGCTGTGCCTCCCTGGAACGTTTCCTTACTCACTTCTTCTCACTTTCTTTTTTTACATACTTTTTTTCATGTAGCAAGGGGTATCAGGTAATGCTTTCACTTTCATATTCACAGAAATGTCATGGGTTCCTGAATAAGCAGGTCTCTTTGCCAGAGCTGGCCAGTTGTCTGCTGGCAGGTCTCTGAGTTCCTGACCTCTGTGGAGTGCACAGTTATAGTCATCTAATCACTTGAGAGCAGTCACTTTGTAAGCATTTTTGCCTACTAGATTTCAATGTAGAAGAAATCCATTGGCATGTGTGAGTGTGTGTTTCCCCCCAGTAGTTTTTCATCATTAAAAACCTACCTAGCATACAGGAATCTTCAATAAACATTTGTTTACTGAAAGACAAATATCAAGATGTGCTTTTGAATGCCATCAAAAAGCGTGTTTTTGTGGATAAGTAACTTAACTCTTAGAGAGTCTCACTTATTTTGACTAACATAAGCATAACCCTACAACCTCCTCCTGGAGTTACTGAAAAACCTTAAAAGTTCTAAGGCATGTGCATGAGCCATGCATAAGCACATTCCTGCCTAGGCATGTTTAATTTTATCAGTACTGATTTCCCTGCCCTTTATTCCTGTCTTCTCTCTGTCTCACCCCACTTTCATGTCCACTACCCAAATTTTCCTTAAAGTTTATAAGAATATGAGTCCGATGGAAATAAATACAGAGTTGTCAGGAAATAGGATTACAGACACAGGTTTTCTTATTGGGAGGTTCTTTGGTGAGACTCTAATGGGCATTTGCACAGCACCCAGCAATCCTACTATGTGGCTCTTAGTTCAGGTTGCTTGGGGAGCCAGTGGACATCAGAAAATGATTTTTCTGGGTCATCGAGGTTGCCTTGTTACTAAGTGGCATCTCTATGATCTTCTCACTTACCAAGGCTTAACTTCAGACATCTGGCCTGTTATCTCAGAAATCATCAATTTCCTCTTCTTAGAATTGAATGATTTGTTGGGAACATGGGAAAGATAAGTTTATCTTTTAATTTCTGTTCTTAGAAATGCAGTTCATTCTGGGATGTGATTACTTCCTCATCCTTCATGGTCAGGTTCACGCTGTGTGGTGAAAAAAGATTCAGGTGGGTTTAAGTTCTGCCCAGCTCCCTTATATCTGTTGCCTTATAGAGTCATAAATATAAGATCTTCTTCAATGTCTTTCTCCCTTGGCAATCACATGGACTGAGGATACCTGGATTTCAGTGAACACACAGGATGACAGCAGAGTTAGATTCCTATGACTGAATTATCCTGAGCATGTTGGCCAGACTGAGGATATTCAGGTGGAACAATTCAGAGCTCACCTCTGCCCCAAACGATCTCTTTTCTCAAGGGACTGCTGAATAATAAAACGTTTAGGAGCATGGGATGTTGAGTTGGATCACTATTTCTGAAAACTAGCAAGTTTTAGTGGCTCAGTAATAGAATGAATGATTAACGGTTGTAATTGCTCACTCGAGTTAAGGAAAGTCTAAGGCAATTTTTTTTTTCTATGTAATTACATAGGTAAAGTCATCCAGTTGTTATGCATTTCTTTAGTGGGCCTCCAATGAGAGTGGGTGAAAATGTATCTATATCAGAATATGTGTTACAGAATAACAACACAGCTTTCCTGCAGCTCTGTAGTTTCTCCTATATTTCCTCTGCCCTGATGCTACTAGAAATTTTAAAGCAGGTCTTGAATCCTTATGGAAGAAGTGTCTGCATCTTCTTTGTCATTTTTGCTCTATTCTGTGAGTAAGAAACTTGAACTAGGGCCACAATCCTTGGTACACATAACAGAGTTGAAAATTCTGAGAGAATTTTTGTTTGGGAGTGGCCAGAAGCTAATCTACAGTTTGGTTTGACTAAATCTCGCTAAGGAGAATAAATGAAAGGAATTTAAAATTCTATGCTTAGAAGAGAGAATATTTCTCAGTGACAGCTATTCCGAGTCCAAGCCTGGTCTTGCTACTGTTATAATAGTAACACATTTCTGTGGTCAATACTTGATATGCAGTAGGTGCTCAATAAATGTTCAATGTGTGCATATATCTAAGTCAATAGTACCCATTCCTAATAGTCCATCATGATGTACATGTTTTATGATTCCTCTGGATTCCTTCTCCAACTTACCATGTTATTTGATAAACTTGCCCAACATAAAGCAAAGTAGGGCATCAGAACAGAGGAAATAAAAGAAAAAATACAGAGCTGTGAGAAAGCTTTCAATTAAGATATGTCTTATTTTGCCTGAGCTGCAATCACAAACACCACAAACTATTTTGGCCTAGAAACAGCAATTTATTGGCTCTCAGTTTCAGAAGCTAGAAGTTCAAAATCAAGATATCAGCAAGGCTTGCTTTCTCCCCAAAGAGTGATCCATTCTGGTGGTGAATTCCTGTAATCATTGGGATTCCATGTTACCTGGTGATGTCCTTTTTTTGTTTTTGGTTTTTTTTTTTCTTTTGTTTG
>JAQZBX010053333.1:0-18903 GCA_029593785.1 Cabassous unicinctus | reverse complement strand
TTGTTTGGGGCCTTGAAGAAGGTAAAATCACCTTCAGTTTGGGTGCTTCAAACTATGGCTATGGGGTTAGTGATATATAAGAAAACTCCTTTTCCTGCCAATTTGCATTCCACTTTTCCTTCTAAATCCCGCTTAGGGCCCTCTGCCTCCAGGAAGCCTTCCATGCCACCCTTACTCCTGGCTGTGTTCAGCCCCTTCTTTGAGCCTAAGTTGGCCTGGGCAGATTTGTGTCACTGCAGTGAGGGTGGATGGACAGCTCCCACTCCATTATCCAAAGGAACCTGACCTCTGCAGCTTGGGTTTCATCATCTGTACATCAAAGAGGGTGCAGGAAACTCTGGTTCTTGGAATGTCTAGTCCTGTGTCCACAGCGAAGAAGAGAGGAGGCAGGGCAGAGTGGGCAGGGCAAGGGCAGCAGCCACCCCTGTAACCATGTGAGCATTTGTTACCTAATAGGCCCTTTTCATGTGCTACCTCACTTAATCTCACCAAAGTCCTATGAGTCACGAACTGTCTTTATCCCCATTTTACAGATGAGGAAATGGAAGCTCAGAGATGTTAAGTCAGTCACCCAAGATTGATCTGCCTAGCAATGGCTGCACTGGTATTTGAGTCCAATCTCATGGCCTAGGCAGTGGGGCCCTGCCAGGAACCTGGGAGGGGCCAGGTGGGCCCCGAGGCATATCCTCCTAGGGCTGGCTGTTGGTCCCCTCGCCTCCTTGGTTTCTGGCTCTGCCACTTCTTTGCTCTCTGTCTCTCCCTGTCATGGAAACTCCCAGGGATCAGAATTACACATATTCTTTTCTTGAGGTCAGGGATGGAAAAATTAAATTCCTATAGGCCCAGGGAATAATTAAGTGAAGTAGAAGTGGCCACAGTGAGTGCTAATTTGTTGGGTGAGTGGTGGCAACTGGGCTCCTGAAGAGCACTTGCCTCTTGGGGGGCAGCTCTCTTCAGCTCCAGGCAATTGTTACCCCCTGGTACTAGGACTCAATGTTGTCAGAACCTCTGATGGTTTAGGAGAAGCTAAAATCTGGTATTTGTGTGAAATCTCTTGATTTTAAAAAGTTGGCCCACATTTGTCTGTTCTGAGCAATATTTTAAAGCAACAAATGAATGAGGGAAAAAAAACAACCCACCAGAATACATTTACAGACTGGATGTAGTTCTGCCAGGTGACAGGCTTGCAAGCCCTGGATTCTGACCCCAGCCCGGCCTTGCTCCACACAGGCTCAGCTGAAAGCTCCTTTACTATGGGTACTTGGGTGCGTAGGGAATGGAGCTGATGGCCCAGCGTCAGATCATGGTTTGGGGGATTGTTCTCTTAGCCCCTTCCCTGTTGGAGCACACCTCAGCACATTCCAGGGAGGAGGCAGATGTTGTCAGGAATGGACCCCAATTCCAAACCTCTTTGAGTAGGCTTTTAACGGAAGTTTGAGAACAATGTGAGATGGCCCCCTTCTGGGAACAGCAGTCCCTTGAATAAATGTCCTTCATCCTCAATTTTTCTGAGAAGATTGAAGACATATTAGCTGGGGAGAGGTGGGTGTCCAATGTGCATTCAACAATGAATAGCACGTAAGGAAACAAGACACCATGAGCAAGAGCCAGTAGAAACAATAGACGACAGTTCAGACTTCAGATATTGCCATTGTTAGATATAGACTATGAAACAACTGGGCTTACTATGTTTAAAGAAATAAAAATCAGCTTGAAATTTTCAGCAAGATACTGGAAACTATGAAATACACAGTGGGCTTTTTCAAAAGGAGATGTTTGTCCTTGAATGAGGCAAGGTGTGTAGGGAGGTTAGTATCTGGCTGCCTAGGAGCAAGGTGGAAGCTGGAGGTCCATGATGATGAGGATCAGAGCCTGGTTTGGGAAGAAAGGCAGTTTGACAGGAAACAACTCAAACTAGCGTCTAAGAAGTTGTTGGCCCATCTGTGCAGACAGCAATTACTGCAGGAAGAGGAAGTTTCCAGTCCAGATAAGCTCATAGACACTCTGAGTGGGATTCTTAGGGCATTTGAGAACCTGGCCAACTTAATTGTGATTTGTATTTTATTCATTTTCATTCTTTCGTCAGTAAACTTTGTTGTAATAAAGGGAAGCTTGCCTCAACCCTACTAGGATGAACAAATAAAGGGTTTTTGCTCTGACTTGAAATACAGAGAAAGGAGGCCCAGCAGCCTTGTGAAGGCCAGATGAGGGGTGGCAGGGATTAGGGAGGACGTTTCGAGGCACGGCTTCAGGGGGACAAAGCCAGGGCTATCTGAGCAGCCATCCCTTCTCCCTGGAAGTGTGGGAGGGCTTAGAGTGCTTGAGCCTCGTGGGAGCTTGGGTGTTAGCTCCATCTATGCTTTCCAACCTTTTGGGGTCTCAGACTTCTTTGAAAATGTAATGAAGCCTGTTAGCAAAAAAGTGCACATACAAACAACATTTCCCATATAATTTCAGGGGAGTCGTGGATCCCAGTCTAAAGTCCTTTCATCTGTCCACTCCTTTATTGTAATCTGGGGAAACTGGGGTCTCCATGGGTGAAGTGATCGATCCCAAATCATGCAGATGGTCTTCAAGGAGGAATGGTAGTGCCGCAGCGTGTGTGAGGGGAGTTGTGGCAGGGGAAGGGGGCTCGCCAAGTTGTTTGGGATGCAATCAGGTTCATGAGGCAATTTGGGGGGTTATCAGTGGGTGGAGGGCCCATGAGGGGAAATGCCTTCTGGAGGACGGGATCCATCTCCAGAGGTGCCCGGGGGGACAGCACTAGCGGCGCTTAAACTCAAAAGGCACCAAGGAGCACGTGAAAGCTCTTGACTAGAATGGGGTCTTGGTCAAAGTATCACTGGGGGAAGCTGATTCCTGCAGTTGTGCTCTCTCCTCTCTCATGTCACATAGGTCTCCAGAGAGACCCAGGGCTCAGAAGACAGCCACAGGTTCCCCCGGGCTCATCCTTTCTGGAATCTCCCAGACCAGAGCTTTGGGGGGCAGATTGGTTTGACGCCAGTTATATGGGACTAATTCCTCTCTGGGTTTCTCTTCTCTCTCTCCTACTTGTGTTTCTCCTTCCTCTTGCCGTCTTCCCCCTCCGCTGCAGGGAGAGCACAAAGAAAAGGGAGGGTACAGGCATTGCACACCAAACTCTCATTTTCTTTCCAGAAAAATTATGATTATTAAAGATTTAATTTTTGAGTCTAAAAATACCACAATGTAAATGCGTCTGTTCCCCCAGTCCCCTTCCCTCTCTCTCCTCCCCATCATCACTCCCTTTCTTAGTCAGCCCCACTGATAATTGCACTGGGGATTCAGGGCTGGAAGCCACTGGTATCTTCTGCAGCTGACAAGAGAAGTGGGGAGCCTGGATGGGTCCCGGGAGGCACAGTCAGAGCTGGGTGCGGCTGGGAGAAAGGGAGGCTGGGGTGTGTGGCAGTCTCGCGCTTGCACTCGCGGATGTGCGGTGTGGGTGGGGTGGTGAGCTGGCTTCGGGCTATTGCTTCTGAATGGTGAGCAGTTGCTCAGTGCACTTAGCTGAAGGTAGGCTTCTTCCTTTTCCCGGCGAATGTTTGATTGGGAGTTTATTGATTCCATTTGCCAGAGTATTTTCCTGAAATATTTTTTGAGCCTAATGCACACCATGTGCACCCATAATGACTCCAGCTAGCTTTGGCTTTTTGCGGAACCAACAAAGCAATTTGGACAAGATGAAATTGAACTCAGAGGCATCAGGAGAGGATGGGCTGGAGGGAAAATGGACTTGAGATGGGAGACCCAGGAGTTAGGGAGAGGCAAATGTGAGGAGCAGTAGAGCACTGTGGATACAGAGAGATGGGAAAAATGGAAAGAAGAAAGGAAATCAGGCAAGGAAGGGATAAGGAACATGAAAGGGGAGAAGGGAATGGGAGAGAAAAAGAAAAAGGCAAAAAGATGAAAAAAAATATATTGTAGCCAGCTTGCATTTTGTGTGACCTTGGGGATATGTGACTTAAATCTAAGGATGCCCCACAAATTGCTTTGAGGTTCCAATTCCAATCTCCTCTCTCTCATCCAACCTTTGGTGAAGAAAGCAACATGGACATCTGTGTTGGACAACATGTCTGCTTCCCCAGCCTCCATTCACAAACCCTCTCTCACTGTATGGCAGCCATGCTATTTGAGTAGGACTGAAGTTGATTGGTCCCCAACTGGCCTAATCCAACCAGGCTATTCCTATTCCCCTGGCCACAGTGATTGCTTGAGGAACAGTCATGTAACCCAGGACCAAGCCAACCAATGCATAAGATGGCCTTGCATTGATTGGTTCAAATGCATCTTGTGATCTAAGTTGGTCCATCAGAAAGAAAGTTGGGATTTTTGTTAAAAGTTAGGGATAAGAAGAGCCTTTCTTCTCCCCATGGACTTGAAAAGAAAGCATGGGGCACCAGAGCTGTGAGTAGCCATTTCACTACTGTGAAGGAACTTAGCCTGGGAATGAAGCTGATATGTGAAGATAGCAGAATGGAGGGAATCACAAAGAAACAGAGTTGGAATCCTGCGAGACATCACAAACTTCTGGATCAAGCACACCCTGAAGCCTACATTTCTACTGGACTTTCCAATTCCAGGTACCAATAGATTCCTTACTGTTTTAGTGATTTTGAGGTGAGTTTTTGGTATTTGATACTTTCTAGTTGAAAGTGTCCTAATTGACACAATGTCTTTGAATCTGATCCCTTCTTTTCTTCCAACTATAGGTTTCATGAAAGCCCTGGCAGAGTGGACCCACAGGCCCGGGCTGGGCAGGGCTCCAGGCGAGGTCAAGGTTCCAGACAGACTCCCCTCCCTGCAGCTTAGCTCAGTCCTAGGGGCAGGAGTGGGGCTGGTAGGGGGAGGGAAGAGGGTGGAGCAAATGGCCAGAGAATTCACACCCTGGAAGGTCAGCCCCTTCTACTCTGTGGGGGAAACACACACTCTTCCCTGCTCAGCCCCAAGCCCCCTTCAGAGGTGTGCTTTCAGCTCCAGGTACACATGCCCCAGCCTGGCATCCAAGGCCAGCCCCCACAGGCTCATGTCCCACTGCTCCCCTCTGTGTACCCCACTGCCAGCCAGACTCAGCGCCTCGCCACTGCCCGAACACCCCACAACTCTCCTCTCCTGCACGCCTGCTCACGTGGTCCCCCTTGCCTAGAGCACCCTTGCTCAGTTTTATCTGTTTTTTTGAGTCTCACCCATCTTTCAAGTCTTGCCCATAAACCTCCCCTGACTTTAATAAACCAGAGAATACCCTCTTTCCTGCTGGGGCTTCATCAGAATCTACATGAGATGGGTGTTGGCAAGGGAGGAGTGTAGTTTGAAAAATCATAATTAACATGTCTCTTGTTTTTGTACATATAACGGCAGAGGGTAAAGTTAACAAATTCTTGCCTAGTGAAATTATATAGTAGATAGTGAGAGAAAGCCTCACTGGGGTCATGGGTTAAAAAAAACGCTGCGCACGGGCGCTCTGATTGACGCGCCCTCTCCCTTGTTTAGTCTCGTAAAGGCCCTTTGCACCTTTCTCGTGACACTTTCTGTGTCCCGCCTCATGCTGCAGTTATTTGAAGACTGACCCCAGTCCCTCACTGAGCTCTCCCACCACCGGCTTCCAGAGCCGGGAGGGTCCTCGGAGACGGCTGACGGCCTCCACCAAGAGCCCCCCGGTGCCGGGGCTCACTTTTGGAGTGAGTGCCTCAGGTTATACAAAAATATCTGGGTTTGAAAGCTGTAACCCGCCATCTTTCTTAGATTCAAGAAAGCAAAAAGTCATTCAGAGAATGACTCTGAAGCAAAGAGGTCATTCCTCGGCCTTTCAAAGGCCCTAGTGAAACTGTGGTCTTGACAGCCTACTTAGAAGAGATGAAATGTTTTTTTCTATATTTACAAAGTAGCCCTTTACATTAGAGGAGCAAAGCTTGGAGGACTGATCATAGAGTTTAGCATAAGGTGGGGTGAAGAGATACTGGAAAGGGAACTTCCTGCCCCACAGGAAGGAGGAAAGCTCTTGTGGTCCCTGTAGGCAGAGAGGAGGGGCCAGTGAGCATCCGCGCTGCTCCATGTCACCCTCATTGGGGCCAAACTTCAGAGCTGGAGTGGGTAAGTGTGGGGAACCAAGAAGACTGGGTCTTGTGGCCTGCTTTCCAAGGAGGACAAGCCTCCCAGAGAAGGCACAGCCGCAGTGTCAAACCTGGTGCCGCCCCGGATGGGTTTGAATTAGTGTTCCTGGTGGCCAGTTCCCTGTATCTGACTTGTAGAGCATCCAGAAGTCCCCGCGTGCCCCGAGAAGGGACTGCAGAAATGCTGGAAAGCATTGATGGCTGGAGGAGGCCACATGACTGCAGGTGGTGGCAGCGGCCATAGACTTCAGCTGGCAGTGCCATTGAGGTGCCAGAAAAGATCAGGTGGGGCTGGAAGACACCAGACAGGGCGCCCAGGGAGCAGGGAGCATGGGGGATAGTGCACAGAGGCCAACAGTAACCCAGAGGTCCACACAGGGGCAAGGGCCCCCCTTTCCTCAAAGGCCATCCAAGGAAGGAGGGTGGAACGGCGAGAGGCAACAGAAGTGGCGCTGAGAAGGACCTGGGCCTTTGGCCGACCATCTGAAATAGAATGTTTTAAGTGGAGTTCTCATGCCCTGGCAGACTGGCCTCTCCTACCAGCCCATGCCCCACTCCCACCCAACTCTCACAGGCCTGGAGAACCCGGAACAGAAAGTGGTCCTTTACAGAAAATAAAGTTACTCTGCTTCACTCATCTGAGGTGTTGTGTGTAAATTCCACCCCTTACCACATTGGTTATAACCCGGGTGAGTGATAGGGAAGAGAACCTCCGGGTGCTAGGGGTATGTGTATTTGGGAGATCTGACCTAGCTTGTAGTACCAAGGAGGACTACTCAAAGGAGGTGATATTTCTGTGGCATCCTGGAAGACACGCAGGAGTTAGTAGAGTGCAAAGGGAGGGCTGTGCTCCAGGGGGTGGGTGACCCTTGCTTCTTCAAGCCCCATGTGGAGGCTCCTCCAGAGCTCCCCGAGGTGGGCTGCCCCAGCCTCGCTGCTCCATTTCCTGGACAGGCCCTGGAAAGGGCCTCCTCTCCGTGCCCTTTGGCAGAAAGGGGTGGAGGTGGATAGTGCCTGGGCCTGGGCCTCTGGCCAGGTGGGCTGATGTTTCTTCACCCCCGGCCTCTCCAGCCAGCCACCACCCCGGCACCTTGGGGAGGCTCCCAGGTGCCTCCTTGCCCTTCGCCCACCGAGCGGGGTTGGGGCGGGGGCTCACGGCCTCCGCTCCCCCCGGCCAGGCCATATGCCGCACTGTGAAGTGAGGAGCTGGTGCACAGTTTTGGCTGCTCGGCTTAATGGTCGGGAAAGAGGCAATCATGTCCCTTCCATCTGCCGGCTGAGAGCTTGTGTGCAGGAAGCCCATTAGAGGCCACGACTCATGTGCCAGCCTCCATAGCCTAAGCAGGAGCAGAGGGCGGCATGCGTAATAAAATCTGCAGCCAGGCAGAACGGAGCGGAGGGACCCCTTCCAGGGCTCTGGGATCCCTGGACAGGCTGGGGGCCTGGAGGCGGCATGGGCCCAGGAGAGCTCTGGGGTGTGTGTGTATGTGTGTATGTACAATTTAGAGAACTGTAAGGCGAAACAAAGAGAAAGGCAGGTATTCAGCTTTCTCCTCACCCCTGGTTTGAAGGAAAAGTGTTCCAAATTGGAATCAAAACCGCAGGACAGGAAGTTCTCTTTCACTGAAAGCGTCTGTACCCAGGCTAAGTGAGAGCAAATGGATGCCAGTTAAAGGCAGCAGATGAAAACCTGCCAGGAAGCCGAGGCTCAGGTTGGCAGGGCAGGAGTGGGGGCAGTTCACTGGCCTTCCCCCAGTCCTCCAGGGAGCAGCCCTGTTAGTGAGCTTGGCTGGGAGAGCGGGACAGGAGGCTCTGTGGGCAGCCGTCACCTTGATGCTTCACAGAGGGGCTGTGGGAGCCCAAACAAGCAGAGAGACCCCTAAATAGACCCCAACCAGCCCCCTGTGGACGTGTGGAGAATAGCAGGCCATGCCCCGGCTGCCTGAGAATTAATTTCTCCTTGATCAGCCCCCTCTTCAGGCTGCCTGCCCCTCATAGAAGGTCCAGAAAAGTCAGGTGCCCAGTTAAAGCTGAATGTCAGGAAAACAATGAATAAGTTTTTAGTGTATGTCCCGATACTGCGTGGGCCATACACTAAAGGAATTATTTGTTGCATCCTGCGTTTTTATTTGCTAAATCTGACGACCGTTGCAGAGTCTGTCCCAGAGGGTCATGGGATGTCTCCTCACAGCGTGTGAGGGGCCGTGCAATCCCCTGGGGGGAAGGAGGTGCTAGTGGGCTGACCTCTTGGCCCTCTGCTCTGGGTCCATTCCCACTTTGGGAAGTCACCTGAGACCCTGGCTTTGGTCAGTGCCCTCCTTATCCAGGTCACAGTGGGGAAACGTCTCCATCAGCAGCCCTTTCTGAGCTCAAACTGGCAAAGGAGGTCTGGGAAGAGGAGATCCTGCAGGCAGGAGGGGGAGAGGCCCCGGCCAAGGGCTCCTTGTCTGCAGAGTTGTCCCTTGCAAGAGCTGCTCTGGCCTCCCTCTGTCGGGAGGGGACTGACCCGCAGGCACCCTGGCCAGTCAGAGGAGCACAGCGCTCGGGCATCTCTCCGGCTCTTCTCAGCACTGGCGTTCGTCTTCCTGGCACAGGAGCCGCTGCCCTCTTGGCCTCTAAATCTTCATTCCCGGAGGCCCGAGGAGTGGGCAGTGAGACGGATGAAAGGGAAGGTCAATATTCTGGGGCTCAGCCCTGGACACAGGGCAAGGGAGATGCTCTTGTTTGTGCCCTGGCGGTGGGGGGTCGGAGGAGCTCCCTGCTTGCTTTTATTTTTCCATTGGAAGCACTGAGCATTCCTTGCCGGGGCTCGCGGGGAGTCAGGCAAAATGC
Organism: Cabassous unicinctus; assembly: GCA_029593785.1. Classification (NCBI taxonomy): domain Eukaryota; kingdom Metazoa; phylum Chordata; class Mammalia; order Cingulata; family Chlamyphoridae; genus Cabassous; species Cabassous unicinctus. The sequence continues at coordinate 9,946 of JAQZBX010053333.1, read as the reverse complement.
AGGCAAATAGGGACCGGCATCCAAGTAGAAGCGTCCTCCGCAGGCTGGGGCAGGAGGATCTAGCGAGAGGGTGGCGGCCCCGGGAACTCCCGAACCTGCCCGCGTCCCGCAGGCCCACCCCAGACCCATTTAAATGTTTCCCTCCCGGATGCCGCTCCCCGCAGCTCTTGCTCTGGGGCTCTGGCCCGGCTGGTTTGAAATGAACCTAGGAAGGACTTCAGTATCTTCCCGAGGCAAAATGCCCTCTGCAGGCAGGGCTGCCGCTGACCCGCCAGCAGCCGCTCTTTTTGATGGTTTTTTGGCTGCTTCATGTCCTCCCCTATCCTCAACCTGGATAAGCCTCCCCTGCCCCTGGGCCAATTCATAAGCCTCAATTTCCTCAAAGCCTGCTAAAAGTGGATACTTTGTTGGAACTGTTTGGGATCAGCCGCGCTGGGCCCTGAGGTGGCCTGCAGGCCGGGAGCCCCCAGCCTTCCGCCCCCCTTTCTCAGCCCTGCAAGCCCGGGGTTGATAGATTTCCTCCTTGTTACAGGTTTCCTGAGATGTTTTCTCTCTCCTCATGGGCTAGACCAGAACAGACCAGGTCCTTTCTTCCTTTTGTGTCCAAAACAGGATTCCTTTCTCAGAGGGTGTTTGATCCTCGTACGGAACTTCTTGCTGCCTTTTGATCTGACATCCTTTCATAAATGGGTGTCCTTAGTCCCTCTTACAGCCCATGGCCACACCCTCACTGAAATGACCAAACTGCTGCAGGCGTCCCTCAGGGAGCGTCATTCATTCACCCACTCATCACACATCCCTTGAGAGTTGACTGTTGAATTTGGGGGATACGGTTCAGACCCAGATAGAAAGGTTATTTCAGAAAGAAAGTTGGAACTGGAGGGAAGATAGAGGTCTCATCCTGTTCCACCCCTCTTGTTTTATTGACCCAGAGGGAGTAAGTGACTTATCTAAAGTCACAGAGCTGGAAAGGGGCAGAACCAAGCTGGAAACCCACAGCCCTTGAATCACAGCCATCACATTTCCCACCACTTCGTGTTCCCGCCGAGCAGGTGTTGGGTGCGGGTCTGGGCCCAGAGCTGACCCTTAACTCTGCTCCAGTCGTGGGAACCCCACCCCTTCTCTCTTCCTTCTCCATATCAGCTTCATATGAACCACAACAGGATGCAGGTTCCTTTCCATGCTCTAGACAGTGAGGGCACCATGGCACGGAGCCAGGGCCAGGCTGGGCACTGAATGAGGCTGGGCAGCGGCCTGGGTGCCCGTCTAAGCTGGGTGCTGATGTACCACCGGGAATGTGATGCGCTGGACAGACGGAATAGACCTGTGCTCTTCCCACGGAGAGGCGGTGGGGCTGGAAGGATACTCAGATCATCTGTTTGTGGTCTAGGGTAAAACCTCCAGGGGGCATGTTCGAGTTGCAACAGCTGATCACCACCTTTTGGGGTAGGCGGCCCAATTAGCTATGGGGCTCTGCTTTGCTCTCTGTGTGGGGTGCACGTTTGGGCCAGAGCTAACCTGCTTAGGTCCTAGAGGAGGGGCCGTGGCCATGGCACCTAAAGACCCCTTCTTAGCACCTCCCTTAGCCCCTGGCCTTGCATTTAAGTCCATGTGGAATAAATATCAGCTTGCGTGTGGGCTAAATTATGAGCCTGCCTGGGGCACCTGTATATTTCTAGAATTCTCTGGGGATTTCGGTAATCTCAGGTACTTCCCCTTCTCTGCTCTTTCCTCTCAATCCAGGAGCCAGCCTTAAAGAGAAAAGCCCCCTTTGACTGGGACACCAGCAAACATCTCTTGCACCTAGATGATGCCCACCCCCCCATCCCAGCCAACCTACTTGAGACAAAGAGCTGCCCAGACGCGTTCCACGCCCCCACCACCCCTGCCTGCAGGCTCTGCCCACCACCCTCCCCTCCACCACACCACACCCCGCTTTCACACCGAGGTCTTTGCAGCCACTTTCTTGTTAGATGCAATGGATGCTTGGGGGTCCTAGTCTTACAAGGCCTGTGTGACAGCATTTAATGTGTGACCACTTCCTCTATTCTAAAATTTTCTCGTCCCTTGATTTGTTCAATGCAGGTGACTCTTCAGTCTCTTTCTTCTTCTCTGGCTAGGTTCTATCTTCATGATTTTAGCACCAAGCAGCACCTTTATAGTAAGTATTCATTCACTCATTGATTGATTCTTTCTTTCACTAGATATTTGTGGAACACTTACTATGAGCAGGCACCGTTCTAGACCCCAGGGTGCGGTGGTGAGTGAGATCCCAGCTCTCCAGGAGCTTACAGCCAGTGTGTGTGTGTGGGATGGGGTGGGTGGGAGGTATGCAATAGGCATGTTTGCAAATAAGAAAGACATCTGATAGTTAAAAGTGCAGAGCACAGCATTAAAACGTGCTGATGTGATAGAGTTACTACTATAGGGGGGCTGCTTTCAAGAGGTGGCCAGGGAGGGCCTCTCTGAGGAGGTGACATTTAGGCAAAGTTCCAAATGACAAGAAGGGCGAGCCCTGGGAAGGTCTGATGGCAGTACCTTCCTAGGGAACAGCAAACCCCGAGGCTGTAAGAGAGGAGCAAGGTGGGCTGCCGGGGGAGCAGAGAGGATGCCAGGGTGGGGTACTGAGCCAGGGAGGGATGCGGGATGTGGAAGGTGGGAGAAGCTCCTGCCGAGCTTGCTAAGACAGGTAAGGAGCTGGCATTCTATCCTGAATGTGAGGGGAAATCACCTGGGGGGGGGGTTTCTGCACAGGAGAGATGGGGTCTGGTCACTCTGGCTGCTGGGAGGCAAACGGGTTGTGAAAGAGTGGAAGCAGGCGGCTAAGGATTAATGCCTTGCTCCCGAAGGAAAAAGAGAGGGGCTCAGAGCAGGACACCAAGGCCCTGTTTTGACGGAAGAGTGGTGCCCCCCATCCCAGCCAAGTGGGTCTAACTGATAGTTTGTGTGTGCGTGTGTGTGTGCGCGAGTGGAGGAGGGATGATGAAGGAAAAGGAAGAATCCAGATTGCCTACTGGGCTTGCCTTAGGTAATGCACACATGATCAGGCCACGACTGAGCCAGAGAGGACAGAGCAGGAAGCAGGCTGCTTTCTGGGGAAGGGCCATGAGTGTCCCTCTAGGTATGGCTCCATCCTCACCACCCTGACCTCCAGGTTCACTCAGCCGACCCCTCCTGCACATCTTTCAGAGTATTTTTTTACAGCATTCTCAAATTCACCATCCAAGTAGCTGAGAAGAAAATCTTGAATTCATTTCCACCCCCTTCCCCGGTCACCTTCTCACACCCTGTCACTTCTAGCTGCTATGTGCCCCTGGGGCTTGAGCCCCCCTCCCCCACTCTCCCTAATCCTTCCTCTGCTTTGCAGGCTCAGTGCTGTTGTCACAGAGTACAGATCCGACCGTGCCATTTTCCTTCTCAAAACTCTTCAGTGGTGGGGAGCAGGTGTAGCTCAGTGGTTGAGCGCCTGCTTCGCACGTACGAGGTCCTGGGTTCAATTCCTTGTACCTCCTAACAAACAAACAAAAAACTCTTGAATGGCTCCTTTTTGCTTTTGGGAGAACATCCAGATTCCTTAGCTTCCCAGTCCCTGGCCCGCTCTCCGTCTTTATCCCTGCGCTCCCACGCACCTGTGTGCCCGCTGCCCCGGCCACGCATGGCTACCTGCAGCGCCCTAAACCGGCCTCCCTGCCTTTGCCCCTGCTGGGCTCTTTCCTGGGATTCTCCACTGCACCCCTCCCTCACACTCCCACCCCGTGGCCCTTCAAGGACAAGCCCAATTTGTACCTCTTCTCAGAAGCCCTCCTTAACTTCTCTTCTCCCTGTCCTAGGGAGACCTGGGACAGGGTGAACACCCTCCAAAGCACACCCATGAAACATGCTCAAAACTGCTCTGGCTCGCGCAGCTTCTAGTTTGGTTAAAGGCATTAACTTTCACCAGGTGTCCGTGCTAGAACCCCTTCCTTCTCTTTCAGCTCCTGCAGTCTCCCTCTCCCCTAACTTGCAAACAGCCATTGGGTCCAATCAGTTCTAACCCCTACGTATGTCCCCAGTAGGTCCTGCTCCTGTTTTACAGATGAGGAAATGTGCCCTGTACCTCCCGCTTTTCCTTGGGAGCATTTTCACAGCTTCGTGAGGTTTTAAAATGTCTGCCTCCCTGCAGGAGGAGGAGAGAGGGAGCAGGGCCGCACCTGTCTTGGATATCTCTGGGACTCCAGAGTCCAGCAGCACCTGACACTTTTGTAGGCACTCCATGTGCTTGGATGCAGACCCTCATGTGGGAACATTCCATGCACTTTGCAGGGAGGTTAGGAGCATCTTTGCACTCCTCCAAAGCGCCAGGCTCCCTCTTGTCCTCCCTACCTCCCCCACCCCACACCTGGTTACCTTCCCCTCATCCTTCAGATCCCGGCTCCTCTAGGGAGTACTTAGTGGATGACGCCAGCTGCCAGGGTCATGTGGTCCACAGCACTACCTAATTCCCTGTGGCAGCACCTCCCGGAGTTGGCCGTCAGTGCACACCTTTTCTGGTCGCTGGCTGGTGGCCGCCTCCTGCTCCAGGCTGGGTGCTTTCTGTGAGCCCAGGCGCTGTCTGCTTTACCCCGCTGTGCTCTCAGTGCCTGGTACAGTGCCAGGCCATGGTGGGTCTGAGTAAATGTTTGGTGAATGAATGGAAGATCAAAGGATAATGGATGAAAGAGGGACCTGCACACTGTCAAGTCCTCCCAGTGGCTCTCGGCCTTTCTGGGGCCCCCTATCATGTAGCACTGGCCCTCGGTGGGGACTGATTCTTAAATGCTGGAGGGTGTATGTGGTAGACTCTTGGTGGGCAGGGAAAGGATATATGTAGTGTAGAGGTACCCCAAAGTGAATTTGACACCTTCCCCTCCTCCTCCATGAATATTCAAATATTCTCTCTCTCTCTCTCTCTCTCTCTCTCTCTCTCTCTCTCTCCCTCCCTCCCTCCCTCCCTCTCTCTCTTTCACCCAGGGGCAATGAATCGCTTCAGGTTTATGTTTTTGTTATATGGCAGTGTATCCTATTCATGTGTCTTAATCTCAGCACATCAGTCTCAGATTGTAAGCTCCCAGAGACCCTCTGTTAAGAGTCTGAGTACACAAAGGAAGTGGGAAATAAGTCCATGACTAGCTAGTAAAACGCATTTCAAGCCCTTTTTGGGTGAAGGTTAGGGACAGATGTGTATTACTGTGGTAGAGACTGGGGAGAGTATTGAAAGGCGATGGAGGTTAAATTCCCCCAGCCTTCCCGATGTGGTCTCTGCTTTGGGAAACAAGGGCAGGCGTGGTTGCAGGTATGCAGAGTCCTGGCCTTGGAAGAGACCTCGGGTGTTTGGGTTCACCCTCCCCTTTGGGGCTGAAGTGCCTCCAACAGCCCCCCAAGTAGATTTCACAGTACCAGCATTGGAAGGCACCTTGTCCAGCTCAGTTTGGACACCTGCAGAGGTGGGGAGTTCACCACCTTTCCTGGCAGCCCACTCCCCAAGCCAGTGTTCTCTTTAACGTTGCCCCCACTGGCTCTGTTTCTGCCTCCAGAATGATGAGCGTTGTCCTAGGGGCAGCTTCTCAGGGGTGGAAGCTTCTCTAGAAGAAGCCCCCGATGGCCAGGCTCTCCTGGAACCTGGATTCCTCATAAGGAGTGGGGTTAAGCAATGGGGTTAACTAGTGGGGTTAACCAGTGGGGTTGACCAGGGCCTGAGGTCACTGTACAGGGATCTCCCCCCCCAATTCTCCCTGTCTGCTCCCCCGGGCTCCCTTGTCTGTCACCCAGCTATGACTTACCTAAATGTGTGTCACCCAGAGGACAGGAACATTTGATTGCTGGATAAAAAGACTTTTTTTCTTACGCCTTTCACAAAGTGAGTCATGATTGGTCTAAAAATAGCCTGTGGAAATCAGAAGAAACAAACACACACACAAATGATACTAAAAGCCCAGAGTACCTAATTATAGGAGAAAGGAAATGGTTTGGCAGAATTGGGATTCTAGTGATGTTTCCATATTTTCTTTGAATCAAACACTGTGCAGGGAGAGTGAAATACATTAGACATTGTTAATAAATTTTCCAACCCAGAGACTCAAAATCCCGCTATCCAGCTATTTACAGCCTCCATGGGCATCCCTGAGCTTGTGGTAGCTGGACTTGGTCTCCTCTCTGCTTCTCCCCAGGCAGCCCCTGTTCACCACCATAAACTTCACAGCAGGCTTCATCAGTCAGTCGGCCTGTCACAGTATCTCAGTGCAGACACCGAGTGAGCACCTTGGGTGAGGAGCACTCCATTGAGGGTACTGGGGAAAGATTATTGAGCCCATGGTTTATGAGCCCTTAGGGAAAAAGGAGCGATCACTGGGAATCAGCCTGGGTTCACCAAGTCCAAGTCCAGCCAGATGACCTCCTCTGTCTGGCTGATGGGTTTTCTAGACTGGTGGGCATGCAGTATGCTCTGGACATGGCCTACCTTGGTTTCAGCAAGGAGTTTTGTGAAGACTTTGATGTGACCTTGGGGACAAGATGGAGAATTCTGGATTAGATAGTAATAGAGGTGGATGGATTAGCAGACAAAGTGTAATGGGAGCCCAGGTGGGCCAAGCTGCCAGGAAAGCTAATGCAAGCACAGAGCCCAGAATAGGGCAGGTGACGGCATGTCCCTCCGGGCCTGGCAGTGGCCAGACCACACCTGGAGCATCACTTTCCATTCTGGGAGACTCGATTGAGCAAGGATGTTGACAAATGGGATGGGACTTGCAAGGGGAGGACAGGGATGCCTCAGGCTCTGCCTGGCATGCCACGTGAGGAGTGGCTGAGGGAGCTGGGGAACCTGAACCTGGAGGAGAGATCGTCTAAGTGGATCCTGACAGCTGTTTTAAAATATTTAAAGGTCTTCTGTGGAAGACAGACTGGAAATATTGGGCGCAGGGTCAAAAGAGCAGCACTTGGCAGCAAGGCGGATGTTGGCTGTGTCCACAGTGCACCAGCAAGAAGGGAAAGCTCTGAGCCCTGCGAGGGGGCTCTCTGACCCTGGCCGCCTGGCCTGGGCTTTGCTCCCTGCAGAAAGAACTGAATGGGGGGCTTGGCCTGCTGTATACTGTTCTTCCCCTTCCTGGCTTACCCAAAACCAAACAAGCTCTGTGCTGAGCCTAGGGGGGATGGAGGGCTACAGGGGCATTTAGGACATTGTCCTTGCCCTCCAGGAGCTTATATTCGAGTCAGAGAGATGGACACATAATCAACTGCTATTCATACATGGATTTCTTTGGGGTGTAAGAGGAAGAGCACTGGCTTTCGAGAAAAGAGGCGTGTTTGCTGGTCCCTGGTTAGTTGTTAACTAGCTATGGGACCTGGGCAAGTCATTGCATCTCTCTGTGCCTCAGTGCTGCCTCATCTGTCAAGTGGAGTTTCTAGGGCCATGCAGTGTCCAGAAACTACCTGGGGAACTTGAATAAAATACAGCCTCCTGCCCCACAGCATCCGGGGTCCTGGGGAGGGATGGCCACGGGATTCAAGTGCATTTCATTGAGAAATACTGATGGGGTTGAGAAAGAATGTGGCCTTTACAGGAAGTTTTCAGTTTTCTGTTGAGTGTGAGATGAGGTGGACTTGGGGGAGGCCGACCACATAGGAGACTCCAGCTCTGAGTTGGGGACGAAGGAAGGCCAGCCAATCCTGGGACACAGGGATGGGTCTCCTTTGAGAAAGAGAAGTGGCGTGTCTTGAGTACGGGGTGAAGATGGAGAAAAGTTAAAATGGCTTTACAATTGGACTGGTAGATGGGCTCTCCTCCTCGAGGATGGAGATGACAAGGGGCCACCTTGGATGGCAAATTCTGACAATCGGTCTGGCAATCTGAGGGTGTGCTGGGGCTCTTCTTGGGGGAGAGGGGGGCAATCCCAGCTCACAAACGCCTGGAGGAGAGGATAGCTTCTCTCCCCATGAATCTCATGTCTTGGGAAAGTGGGGACTTTTCAGGGAAAGCATCCGAGTGGGCTAGGTCCTTGCCCCAAGCTAGTTCCCTTGATGAGCAGGGCGCCCCTCCCAGCAACACACTCCCTTTCTTCCTCTCTCCCCGCCCTTCCTTCTCCTCTTCCTCCTTCCTCCCCTTCCTCCTCTAGGCAGCATCTTCAGGGAAATAATGAGGTTGGCCAACTGGCGGTACTTGCACCATCAGGGTGTAGAATGAAGACGGATGACTGTAGCTAAGAGACAATTTGAAAAGGGATAAATACAGGCAACAAGTTATTCACCACGGCAATTTGTAAAGAGCGTTAAAAACCTGCAGATGGGTTGTTTCACATCATCTCCTTTTCCATTTGCAGGCTGACAGGCCCGGGTAAGCGACAGTGATGGATGGCTTCGGGCCGGGCCCCTTAATCTACCACTCTGCCATTGATTAGTTTGGCTCGCACTGCACCCCGGGGTGGTGGACGTGACCTGTCTCCCGGAATCGAGAGCTAAGCCTGACTCGGGGTGGGCTCCGTGGGGAGGGTGGGAGGAGGGCTGGTGAGAGGAGTGGGTGGGAATGGGGAGGCAAGGCCGTCAAGGGCTTTGCTCCGGAGACCCTGAGGCTGGCGCGGAGCAGCACAGGACTTCTTTGATTGGGCAGAGCTATTGGGTGTAGAGGAACAAGCAGAGATCTGGAATCAGGAGATGGGAGCCTGCCCTCCAGCCCCAGCCTCCCCGAGAGGCCTTGCCTCCCGGCATCATGGCGTGGCCTCCTCATGCTGCCCTGCAGTTGCCGCGATGAGCACTCAAGTGCATGTACCGTCAAGTGCATGACCCGTGTTTTGACTCCGTATCCCCAGAGCCTAGATACGGGCCTCTATAAATGAATCAGAAGGGAGCGTTCCACCAGTTTTGAAAATGGGGCCGAGGGGGCGGGGGGAGCGTGGAGATCCCACAGATGAGGGGGTGGCTTATAATCATCTAGGTGGAGGCTGATCCCAGGCTGAATTTGGGATGTCCAAAGTGAAAAGACAGTAGACAGAAAGCCCCTCGAGATGACATGGAGGCAGTGAGGGTACAGGCTGGCACTCTGCTGTAAAGACCACGAGGCATGAAAGAGCACAAATTTAGGCAAGGTGAGAACGCACAATTCCCCTAAGAAATGAGAGGGGAAAGATTTGAGGAGGAGATGGGCTGCCGTGCTGGAAAAAGCATCAGAGTCAGATTTGGGGGACTGTGGTCTGGCCTCTGCTGCCCAGTTGGCTCACTATAAGGTGCTGGGCAATGGTGGACACCCTCAGCTTAGAAAGCGAGGTGTGGGAAACAGCAGCAGCTCACAAGCGTAGTGTGCTTTGCTGTTTCTAGAAGTGCTTTTGTGATCATGCTCCCATTTGATATCCTCAACAACCCAGAGAGAAAGGCAAGTATTAGTGTCCCCATTTTAAAATTGAACAAATAGAGGCTCAGAGAGGTCCAGTAACTTGGCCAAGGTCACAAAGCTAGGAAGTAGCAAAGCCTGCTCTCAGTCTTGTGTAGTCTTGCCTCGACTACAACACACACCTTGTGTGACTCCAGCTTTTAGAAGGAAATGGGCTATTGAAGTGCATTTTAACCAGATTTTAAACAAACCTACTCCTAAGTTTTAATTTTTAGAATAAAATATGTTTTTTCTAAAAAAAAAAAAAAATGGGGCAATTATCGCCTGCTGGTCCGTGAGTCTGAGTGCTCCTGAGATCCCCCAGTTTTGCCGGAAGGATGATGAGAATACAGATCAGGACTGGTTTCCTTAGAAACCGAATGCAGCATGAGATGACCGGTTCTGGGGCTGGAAGCCTCACCACTCATCCCTGCCCAAAGCCTCACCATTCTTTCGAGTGTAGTTCAGGGCCCACCTCCTCCTTGAAGACCTCCCTGATGGCTTGATCACCCCCTGCCTTGTGTTGCTGGTCAGGCCATATGTTCTGGGATCGGCTTAATAAATGTGATTACA
>JAQZBX010053332.1:0-18922 GCA_029593785.1 Cabassous unicinctus | reverse complement strand
ATTTTTTAATTTTTTTAAAGATTTATTTATTTATTTATCCCCCCCTTGCTGCTTGCGTTTTACTGTGTCCATTCGCTGTGTGTTTCTTCCGTGTCTGCCTATCTCCTCCCTGCTGTGAGGTGTCCTGCTGCATCAGCCCACCGCGCCGCGCAGCCGGCCTGCTCTCACAAGGAGGCCCCGGGAAGGGAACCCGGGGCCTTCCGCATGGTAAACGGGGGCTCTATCGATTGAGCCACACTCGCTTCCTGCTGTGAGGTCTTGCTGCATCAGCCTACCGTGCCGCGCGGGCCGGCCAGCCTGCCCTCACAAGGAGGCCCCGGGAAGCAAACCCGGGGCCTCCCATATGGTAAACAGGAGCTCTATCCATTGAGCCACACCTGCTTCCCTCCCTTATTGGTTTATAAAAGGACTTTATATAAAGAGAATATTAATTCTTTGAGGCTTTCCCAATTGATGGTTCTTTTCCTTTTCTTTATGATGTCTCATAATGAACAAAAGAGCTTAATTTCAATGAAGCTGAATTTATCTATTTTTCCTTTTATGACTTGTGCTTTTGGAGTCTTGTTTAGAAAATCCTTTCTGACTCTGATATCTTAACGATATGCTTTTCTACTTTTTTACTAAAAATTTTATAGTTCTTTCTTTCAAATGAAATATTTAATATGTCTTGAATTGATTTTTACATATGATTTGAAGTAAGGTTCCAATATCTTATTTTTCTATAAAACTACCAATTCTCCCAGGAACATTTAAGGAAATGACCATTCTTTCTCTTCTTATCTGCAATGCCAACTCTTGGACATATCAAGTTTCCAAATATTTGTGGGACTGTTTCTTTGCTCTCCAATTTGTTATATTAGCCTGTTCTGTTACCTACCCCTGCATCAAAAGAGCACTATCATAGTGACTATAATTTTGTTATACACTTTTTACCTGTTAGAATAAAATAAAATTTGTACTATCTTCATTTCCAGGATTGACTGGTTATTCTCGACCCTTTCTTTGCTTTTCCATCTGAATTTTAGAGTCAATTTGTCAAGTTCCATGAAAAACCTGTTGCATTGCACCGATATTATTGTTTTAGCTGAGAATTCTCCTGTCATGAAAAGGTATATTTTCCATTTATTTAGATCTTCTTTAAAATCTTTTAATATAGTTGTATGATTTTCTTCCAAGTCTCATGTATCTTTTGTTAGATTTATTTTAAACTTTTTTTGTGTGTGCAATACTGGTGTGTGGAAATGAAATTGTCAATATACATATTAATTTTGTATTTAGAAACATTATTAAATCTGAAAAATTTGAATAATCTGCAAGTTCCTTCTGCTATTCTATGTGGATAATCCTATCACTTACAAATAGTGATAGTTCTGTTTGTTCTTTTTCAATCTTTATGATTTCTAAACTTTTTTCTTTTGTTACTCAACTAGTTAAGGCTTAGAGTATAATGTTGAATACAAAAAGCTAGAATAAAAATAAAAAATAACAAATAATGTTGAATACAAATGGTGACAGCAAGCATTCCTTTTTCTAATGGTAATTTTAAAAAACATTTTACCATTAAGTATGGTGTTTATTATAAGATTTTTGCAGGTACTCTGTATCAGTTTAAAGAAGTTTCTTTCTAGCTTATAATTGTTTTTTTATTTGTTTAATTTTAATCATGAATGTTGAATTTTATGGAATTCTTTTCTCTATCCCCTGAGATAATCTTTTGCTATTTCTCCTTTAATCTGTTAATGAGGCAAGTTGCATTGATAAATTTTCTAATATTTCATCATTCATGTGCTAATATTTTGATTTAATTTTTATATGTATTAGTAAGATTGGTCTGTGACTTTCTTTTCTTGCATTGACCTATTTAGGTTTAGGTGTCAAGGTTATACTAGCCTAATAAAATAAGTTGTGATGCATTCCTTCTTTTCATAATCTGAGAAATAATTTGTGTAATTTTGGAATTTTAACAAAATTCCTGTTTTTGTTATGTTTGCATATAATATTCTAGGCCTTGTATTTTCTATATGGGAAATTTTTAAGCTACCGATACGGTGGTTGTAGATCTGTTCATGTTTACTATTTCTTCCTGAATCAGTTCTGGCATATTTTTCTAGGCATTTGTACATTTAATCTAAAATTTCAAATTTATTATCGTAACATTGTTCATGATAGTCTCTTATTATCTTCTTCTGTGTTTTCTATGTAGAGTGTCCCATTTTATATTCCTAGTGTTTTAGTTTCTCTCTTTTTTCTCTAACAATCTTACCAGAGATTTGACAATTATATTGCTCTCTTTGGAGTATCTACTTTTGGCTGTGTTGATCTTTCTGTTGTACATATTTCTAATTTCAATAACACATTCTCTTATTGTTTTTTTCCTACATTTTACCACCTTTGAATTTATTTTACCATTTCCTGTTTGTAATTAAGTTGGAATAAACTTAGCTCATGAATTTACAATCTTCTTGCCAATATCAGCATTTCAGTCTAGATTTTTTCCTATAAGTACCATTTTAGTTACATTCTACAAGTTTTGATATTTAGTATTTTCATTATTGTTTAATTCTAAGTATTTTCTAATTTCCAAAATGTTTTCCTCTTTGACTCAGGAGTTATTTAGAACTATGACTTTTGATTTTCAAATGATTATTTTCTACTTATCCTTTGGTTATTGCTATAAATTTAATTGAATCAAGATCATTAAACATGGTCTATGAAATGCAAATTATTTGAAAATTTTCAGACTTTGTTTAATGTTCCTTGTTTACATGGGAAAAATTATTATTCTCCAATTGTTGCTAAAGAGCTCAATTAGATCAAGCTTTTTAATTTTGTATTCTCAGCTTCTATATTGCTACTGCCTTTTAAAAATTTATCTATTTGCTACTGTACCATGAGAATGTGTTAAAATCTCCCAGCATGAAGGTGTATTTATCAGTTTCTCCTTGTGGTTCTAACAATTCCTGTTTTATTTATTTTGCAGCAATATCAATATTGCTATATGCCTATATGTGCATGCAAGTTTAGAATTGTTACATCTCCCCGTGAATTGAAATTTTATGAATATGTAGTGACTCTCTTTATCTCTCATAATGCCTTTTGCTTTAACTTCTATTTAATGAAATAATACTAATATTGCACTGTCAGCTTTCTTTTCTTTAATATTCGACTAACATCTTTTTTCAACTTTCTCAATTGCTTGAATCTTTCTGTGTATTTATGTTTCAGGTTTATCTGTTTTATAAACAGTATAGAGTGGATTGGTTTTATTCTGGCAACTTTTAATTTAAACTGGAGAATTTAGTCACTTTATAATTTTGGGACCAATGCTAGGCTTAGAATTTATTCTACTATTGTATTTTGCACTCTCCATTACTGATGCTCTTTTGTTTTTGGCTTTTTGAACTCTGTTCTATTTTTTTTTTTTTTGCCTTCTTTTGAATTAATTGATTTCCCTTTCACCTTATTAATTATCTTCCCCTAATTACTATGGAAGTTACACAACCTATTTTTGTTCTTTTCGTGTTCCCTTAGGAATTTTATTATGCATATTTAAAAGAATAAAGAATATATATATTCTCCACCCAAATGACACAGGCATTTAGGACTTTAGCTATAATTACCCTACACCTCACTAGAAGCTATTGTTGTTCAGTATTGTTTTAACCTCATAAATTAATTATTGTTTTGTACAGCCAGTATTTATTAGGATTTCCCACATATTATCATGCTCCTCATCAAATCCAGAAAATTCCAAGCCATTATCTCTTTGAATTTTGCCTCTCCTCCATTCTGTTATCTTTGTTGAGCAAATACAGAAAAATGGTCAGAGAAGAGGGAAAACTAACGGAGACAGATGAAGTATCCATTGTAGTGTCCTCCACTGGAAATCATATTCTGGGCAGCAGAAAAGGAACCTCAGACTCCAAGAGAGGAAGCTCAAGCTTGGGCTGTGGGAGATTGATAATTAGTGGTTAGCTCCATGTTAAAAGGACATGGGAAGTAATATTATTGAAAATGGTGGAGCAGGGGACTCCAACACTCTGCCCTACCACTAAGGCAATGATTAAGCTGGCAAAAATTTTCAGAATCAACTTTTTCAGAACTCTGGAATTTAATAAAAAACTTTCAACAATGAGGCAAATGTTAATGAACAAAGAATCTGCTGAATCTTGGTGAGAGAGGCTTGTGGCATTTTAACTCCTTTCTATCATACCCGAGTCCCCAGTTCAATGGCTGTTGTGAAGATGGTGGCCTATATTCCTGGTGCAGCTTGCTGGTGCCAGAGGGAGCAATACGGACCTTGTTTTCAAATAATTGTGATTGTATATTTTGACCTATCTAGTAGCTTCCTGAGGGATTGGTTCTGAAGCTTGCCTTTGTTTTGCCTGCCTCAGAACATTTTCAGTACTGAACAGCCTCCAAAGTGGTGTTTGTTGAAAGCATTTAAAGGCAAATATACTAGCAGCTGCCACCAGGGACAAGAGATAATAATCATGGCAAGCAGGAGACAGACCAAAAAGCCTGGGAAGGATGAGGCTGGGGAAGGAGATACCTGGCATCTAGAATAACATGTGCATTCCCAGGGCTGGACACATGCACAGAAAAGACCTGAGAAGATCTTAAGCTTTAACCTCTGAGTGATCTTTAGGCTTTGTGCAAGAAATAAGTGAGGGCTAAGGCAGAATTGTAAATGGACTGGCTGAGCTTTGAGGGAGTGCTCCAACACAAAGCCCATCTGCAAACAATGGGATAGTAGTTTTTTTTGAGGGGGCTAGGGGTGGAGTGGGGTGGGGAGAAGTAGGGCTCCAGGCATTTGAGGAATTCCCTGTCAAATCCTTGGCTGGCCATTAAGCTAATGGAACAGAGACTTCAATGGAACAAAGACAATAAAGAATACAGTCTTTTCAAAAATAATTTAGAAAAGTCACTAAGTAAACCATCTGCAATCCACAGTAAGCAGCAACAACAAACCCTGGGGAGGGGGGTGAATCTGATTCCTAGAGCTATCACAAATATTCAAAAGGTCCAATTTTCAACAAAATATTATGAGGAACATAAAGAAACAAGAAAGTATGACCAACTCTCAGGACAAAAAGAGAAATTAATAGAAACTGTCCTCCGAGAAGCCCAAACATTGGATTTATTAGACAAAGACTTTAAATCATTATTATCTTAAATATGCTCAGAGAGCTGAAAGGAAACCATGGACAAAGAACTGAAGAAAACCAGGAGAACAGTGTCTCACTAGGTAAAGAATATCAATAAAGAGATAGAAATTATATGAAAGGAAACAAATAGAGAGTCTGACACTGAAAAGTACAGTAACGGAAATGAAAAATAGTCTAGAAGAGTTCAACACCTTAGCAGGCAGAATAAAGCAGCAGCAAATTTGAAGATGGGTCAATTGAGATTATATAGTCTGAGGAGAAAAAACATAAGAATGAAAAAAAAAAATGAACAGAGCCTAAGAGATCTGTGGGACACTATCAAACATACCAACATAAGCATGATGGGAGTCCCAGAAGGAGAGAAGAGAGACATAGGGACAGAAATAATATTTGAAGAAATAATGGCCAAAAACCTCCTAAAGTTGATGAAAGACATGAATCTACACATCCAGGAAGCTCAACAAACTCCAAGTAGGATAAACTCAAGGAGATATACACTAGGACACATTATAATAAAACTGTCAAAGACAAAGACAAATACAGAATCTGGAGAGCAACAAGAAAGAAGTGACTTTTTAGGTTAAAGTGATCCTCAATAAGATTAACAGCCAGTTTCTCATGAGAAAGCATGGCAGCTAGAAGGCAGTCAGGAGACATGTTTAAAGCACTGAAAGGAAAAGAAAGTCAACCAAGAATTCTATACCCAGTAAAACTTTCCTTCAAAAGGGAAGAAGAAATTAAGACATTCCCAGATAAACAAAAGGAAGTTCATCCCTGCTTGACTCTCCTACAATAAATGCTTAAGGAGTCCTTCAGACCGAAATGAAAAGCCACTAAACAGTAACTCAAGTCTGTATGAAGTAGTCAAGAACACTGGTAAGTGTAATTACATGGATAAAGATAAAAGCCAATACTATTTAATTTTTGGTTTGTAACTTCTCTTTTTTAAAGATTTATTTATCTTTATTTATTTATCCCCCCACCCCCTCGTTGTTGCACTGTCTGCTTTCTGTGTCCATTTGCTGTGTGCTCTCTGTGTCTGCTCATCTTCTCTTTAGGAGGTACCGGGAACCAAACCTGGGACCTCCCATGTGGGAGAGAGGCACTTAATCGCTTGAGCCACCTTTGCTCCCTGCTTTGTTGTGTCACTCATTGTCTTTCCTCTTTGTGTCTCCTTGTTGTGTCATCTTGTTGTGTCAGCTCGCCGTGCTTGCCCATTGTGCCAGCTCGCAGTCTTGCTCGTCTTCATGAGGCACCGGGAACCAAACCCAGGACCTCCCATGTGGTAGGTGGGAGCTCAATCACTTGAGCCACAACCACTTCCGTCTTTTTTTTTCTTATATGATCTAAAAGACATGCATAGAACAATAATTATAAACCTATGTTCATTAACATATAATTATCAAGATGTAATTTGTGACAATTACAACATAAATTTGGGGGGATGGAGCTATATAGGAGCAGAGTTTTTATATACTATTGAAGCTAAGTTGGTATCAATTCAAACTAGATTGGTATAAATTTAAGATGTTAATTGTAATCCCAGGGTAACAGCTAAGCAAAATAACTAAAAAATATACAGAAAAGGAAATGAGAAGATAATCAAACAGTATACTAGAAAAAAATCAAATATAAAAGAAGGCAACAATGAAGGATTTGAGGAGCAAAAAAGATATAAGACATATAGAAAACAAATAACAAAATGGCAGAAGTAAGACCTTCCTTATCATTTATTGCTTTAAATGTAAATGGATTACTCTCTCCTTAATTGGATGCAGAGTTTAGATGGATGGATAAAAAAATACATGACCCAACTTTATGTGCTCTGTATGACTCACTTTAGATCAGGGGTCCTTAACTTATTTTGTTGCACGGACCCCTTTGCCAGTCAGGTGAAAACCATGGACCCCGTACTAAGTCCATGCTATACTGTGTATTATTTAATAAATACATCACACCTGCACCAAAATGTCCCCACAAGATTAATATTTTTTAAAATTTCAATTCAAGCTCACAGACTCCTTTTTAAGAACCCCTGCTTTAGATCCAAAGGCACAAATAAATTGAAAGTTAAAGGATGGGAAAGGATATTCCATGCAAATAGTAACCAAAAGAGAATTGGGATGGCTATACTAATATCAGACAAAATAGACTTTAAGTAAAAAATTGTTAAAAGAGACAAAATAATGATAAAAGCATCAATTCATCAAGATGTTCTAACACCTCTAACTATAGACACATCTAACAACAGAGCCCAAAAATATATGTAGCAAAAATTGACAGAATTGAAGGGAGAAATAAACAGTTCTGCAATAATTGGTGACTTCATTACCCCACTTTCAATCATGGATAGTACAACTAGACAGAAAATCAATAATGAAATAGAGGACTTGAACAACACTGTAAACCAACTTCACCTAACAGACACATATAGAACACTTTGCTCAACAACAGAATACATTCTTCTCAAGTGTACATGGAATGTTCTCCAGGATAGAACAAATGTTAGGCCACAAAACAAGACTCAATAAATTAAAAAATTTAAAATCATACAAAGTATTTGAACAAACCTATGACAAATAAAGAAATTGAATCAATAATCAAAATCTCCCAACAAAGAAAAACCTAGGACCAGATGATTTCACTGGTGAATCCTACCAAATATTTAAAGAAGAATTAACAACAATCCTTCTCAAACTCTTCCACAAAATAGAAGAGGGAACACTTTCTAACCATTCAAAATGAGGCCAGCATTGCCCTAATACCAAATCCAGACAAAGATATTATGAGAAAAGAAAACTACAGACCAATATCCTTTATAGAATATAGCTGCATAAATCCTCAATAAAATACTAACAAATCAAATCCAGCAACATTATGAAAAGGATTATATACCATGACAAAGGAATGCAAGGGTATTTCAGTATATGAAAATCAATCAATGCATAACAACACAATAATAGAATGAAAGCACAAAATCACTTGACCATCTCAATTGATGCAGAAAAACCATTTGACAAAACCAACATCCTTTCATGGTAAAGACACTTAACAAATTTGGAATAGAAGGGAACTTCCTCAACATGATAAAGGATATTTATGAAAAAATCCATAGGTAACATCATATTCAATGGTGAAAGACTAAAAGTTTTCCCCCTAAAATCAGGAACAAGACAATGATGCCTGCTGTGACCACTGTTATTCAACATTGAACTTGAAGTTCTAGCTAGAGCAATTAGGCAAGAAAAAAAGGCATCCACGTTGGAAAGGAAGAGCTAAAACTCTCTATTCACAGATGACATGATCCTACATATAGAAAATCTGCTTAAAAAACTATTAGAACTAATAAATGAATTCAGTAAAGTTTCAGTAAACACCCCAAATCAGTTATATTTCTATACACTTGCAATGAACAATCCAAAAAAGGAAATTAAGAGAAAAATTTCAGTTACAATAGCATGAAAAAGAATAAAATATTAGGAATACATTTAACCAACAAGGTACAAGACTTGTACACTGGAAACAACAAAGCGCTGTGAAAGAAATTAAAGAAGACCTAAATAAATGGAAAGACATTCTGTGTTCATGAATTGGAAGACCTAATATGGTTAAGATGACAGCATTTCCTAAAGCTATCTACAGATAAAATGCAATCCCTATCAATCAATGAATGGATAAATAAAATGTGTTATATGCATACAATGGAATATTATTCAGCTGTAAAATTGAATGAAGTCTTGATACATGCAACAGCATGGATAAACTCTGAAGACATCATGTGAGTGAAATAAACCAGATACAAAAGGACAAATATTGCATGAGCTCACTGATTTGAAACATTAGAAAAAGCAAACTAATAGAGTCAGAATCTAGAATAAAGGTTACCAGGGGATGGGGGTGGGGTGGGAGAGAAGGAATTGGAAGTTAAGGCTTACAATGTACAGGGTTCCTATTTGGTATGATGGAAATGTTTTGGTAATGGATGGTGGTGATGGTAGCACAACTCTGTGAATGTAATTAACAATGCTAAAATATATGCCAATAGAATAAAAATTTTAAAAATCAATGGAACTATACTACATAAACAGTGAACCCTAAGTTAAACCATAGACTATAATTAATAGTACAATTATAATAATGTGTTATCATCAATTGTAACAAATGCTCCACACCAATGCAAGGTGTTGGTTTTATGCATGATTGCCCTGTAAACCCACAACTTCTCCAATAAGAAAAAAACTCAATGGCTTTCTTTATTTTTGCAGAAATGTGAAAACAAATCTTAAAATCCATGTGGAATTGCAAGGGATCCCGAATAGCCAAAACATTCTTGAAAAAGAACAAAGTTGGAGGACTCATACTTCCTGATTTCAAAACTTACTAAAAACCTAGAAAAATAAAAACAGTGTGGTGCTGGCATAAAGATAGAGATGTTGATCAAAGGAATAGAATTGAGAGTCCAGAAATAAACTCATACATATATGGTAAATTGATTTCAAGAAGGGTACCAAGACCATCCAATGGGGTAAGAATAGTTTCTTTAACAAATTGTGCTGGGACAACTGGATATCCACATACAAAAGAATGAAGTTGGACCCTTACCTCACACCATAAACAAAAATAAACTCAAAATAGAACAAAGAACCTAATGTAAGAGCTAAAACTATGAACATTTAAAAAAAAATATAGTGGCAAATATTCATGACCCCAGATTAGGCAATGGTTACTTAGATATGACAAGAAAAGCATAAGGAACAAAGGAAAAATCTGAAAAATTAGACTTCATAAAAATGAAAAGTTTTGTGCATTAAAGGCCACTATCAACAGAGTGAAAAGACAACCCACAGAATGGGAGTAAATATTTGCAAATCATATTTCTGACAAGTGTCTCTAGAGTTCAAAATATTAAATAAGTCTTACAACTCAACAAAAACAAACAACCCAATAAAAAATAGACAAAAACTTGATTGACATTTCTATCCCCCAAACAGAAGGAACTATCTAGATTTCCATTATCCCTTTGAGAGAATATTCATTTCTTCTCATACTCACCTCTCTTAGGTAATTTCACTCTGTATAATTATTGCATGTATCAGGTATACACATTTAGCGAGGCATGAAATGGATAGGATTTTGAAAGGGAGTTAATATTCATTCACTATTTACAATGTGTGTTCTCCTTTTTAAATACGTGGCTGCGTTTATTCCATCTTCACAGCAATCCAATGAGATCAAATTAATATGTTTATATTACCCATCAGGAAACAGGCTTAGAGAAAAGATGTGACTTGGAGCTGAAATTTGAGTCTGGATTAATTTGACCAAAAAGCCATATTCTTTCAACTCTATCACTATCCTAGATGTGAACAATGAGGACTTAGATAGATGAGTCTTTAGGAGATGTCGACAGTGCCAATGGCCTAAACAAGACCATCTTCTGGGTCTAGGTGTACCAGTCACCATAGCTTAAAAGTCATTATGTGACCCTCCCAACTGAATACCGAATTTAGTGGCATGTTTGGGAAGTAACGAGAGGTCTTTTGCATTGATTCTGGGGAAGGCCACTGAACAAGGAGTATAGGTAGCTTCTAGAGCAATTCCTCATATACAGCAGGCATTAATAAATAAGGGGTTGAAAACTACAGGTATTCACAGGGGTCAGACAGTTACCATAAAAGAATGAATCAGATTAGATGTAGTACACCTGCAGGTTTTGGGGGTGGTTGTGTCCATTTGGAGACCAGAGCCCATGTACCAGTTAATGGGAGCAGCCATGACTGCACCACTACTCAACTCAACCCAACTATTGCCATGTGGAAGCCTTGCCTTACATTTTTTTCAGAGTCCAGAAATCTGGATTTTCAGGTGATGTTTCCTCATTTTTAAAATGTTTCTCAGATTAAAACAAAAACACCACCACTGTGGAGCCAATACCTGCACACAGGTGGGCCATTGTCAAGGCAAGTGCAATTTGCAGGTAGGTATTAGTTCCCCTCTGACTTTCTTCTCCTTTCCAGCTCTTCAGTGAGCCAAAATGGTGCCCAGAGACCACATGGGCCACAAACAGGCAGGGCATAGAAGGAGGAGGGAAACCCAGGGTTTCTGAGGGGCTATTGTCATACTCTTGGCTAGAATTGTGGGTGTCAGTCCAATGCAGCTCTTTCTTACATCATCTGATCATCTTGAGCTCATCCATGTGGACTTGGGAAGAAGATTGAGCTTATTTTGTGTGTGTTTCCTATGATGATTTCTCTAAGCATTGTACTGTGAGGACATTGTTCCTGGAGGAGAAAGAAAATTTATGATGACTTGAAACGTGATGGGACCGTCAAAAATACATGAAATCAGTTATGGAAGTTGTGAGACTTAAGTCATGGTTCTACTTGTGCTGTGATGGTGTAAACATTGCAAATTTTTTTTTTTTATCAGAATGGAAAATGAACACAGCTTTTTCAGGAAAGTGCCCTGATGATTCTTCACTATTAATCCCCACCCCCACCTCCGCCACATATGGATCCCTTCCCCTTTCTTACCTCCTCAGATTACAGCTCTTTTAAGGTAGAAGACAGGAAATAGAGGGAACCTGGGAGTCAGACAGCCCTGATATGGTAGATTGTTCATTTTTCTCAAATTTCCCCTGGAAGAAGAGTGTATCTTCTAGCCTCACTGCCTTTGAGCTTGGCCATTTTACTTCCTTAGGACAATGCAATGTGAGTGGATTTGACATATCCTATGTCTGAGCAAAAGCTTTAAATATGTGGTTCATGTCATTCTCTTGCTCTTTCCTTCTGCCATGAGAATGGGCATTTCCCACATCGGGGATGGTGCTTCCCCCTGGGTCCCAGAGCGACAAGATGCATGGAGGAGAACTGAACAAAGCCACAGCTGTTCTGCAGCTGCCGACATGAATGTGGGAGCAAAATAAATGTATTTTGTTTTAAGCCTTGAGATTCGGGTATTGGTTATACTTCCAAGCTGACTGATGCACCTGATTTTGCCCCTTATGGGTTATGTGATCTTCAGAAAGATGCTTCATTTATTCAATCCCAACATTCACTGATGCCTGCCTGTGTTAGGCTTTCTTTAGATAATGATGATCAAAGAGGAATAAACCAAGTACCTGCTATTGGGGACCTCTCTGTAATGAGGGAGATAGTAGATTAAAGGCGGTGATAGTGGCCTGCACAAGGGCCAGGGAGAAGAGCCCCTGACTCAGGGAAATTAGGGAAGACTTCCTGGAAGAAGTGCTAAATCTTGAGGGACAAATAAGTGAATAAAAGGAGGGGGAGAGTGTTTCTTGCAGAGTAAACAGCACATGCAGAGGCTCAGATAACATTTTCCAACTGAGGTTTGCTTAGGTTGGGGCTGAGGCTATCTGGTCCTGCACCTTCCTCAATTTCATCCATACACTGAGCTTTGCTAAGAAAGCTCCGACACTCGTCCCAAGTACGTAGTAGTCACTGGTTTGTGCCTTGGGCTCTGTCTAGAAACCCAGAATGTCTACTGTAAATTGCTTTGCTTTGGGAACTGACCTAGCAGGAAAGTGGCAGCTCTCAGGACCCAGTGATTTTGTGAGGGGTCACCTAGCTTCTACTAGCCCCAGGCACCAAGACCAGGAGTTGAAGAGACTCAAATCCAGGCTGCTGTATCCTCCACCACAGTCAACAAAGAATGGCTGGTCCTGAGTGAATAATTTACTTCTGTTTTTACATTCAGCAGACCAAAGGAAGAGTTCCCTCATCTAAACAGAATGGATTGCCCAGGTTAATCCCAGAGTCTGTCTGGGGGAAGTGAAGCATGGTAGAAAAGTAATGCAGAAGGCTCACTGCTGGGAGATATATTGAGTCCAAACAGGAGAGAGATGAGATAGGGGCGAAATAACAGTCCAGGAGAACAAGATTCCTAGGTGCTAAATCCTGTAGTTAACTCTCAGATAGGTTCAAGATATTTCGTTACATCCCTGACCATACCAAGTTACTTTCTTTTTCTTAGTTATCACCGAGTACAAAAGATTTCAGCTGTGCTCAACCAGACGAATTTGTCTGATTCTTGTTTTATTCCCATTTGGCCACAACAAGTACATTTGTCTTTCATTGACTAATTCACTAAAATGACTTGAGTGCCTACTATGTGCCAGACACTGTTCAAGGCACTGGGAGACAGTAGTGAATAAAATGAAAGTGTCAACTCCATGGCGTTTGCAGCCGTCTAGAGCGTCTCCAGATGTCATTCCCTGAAGCGACACTGGGCAACACACCTGCTAAGGCTGTGCCCCCAAGCCCTCTCTCAGCCCAGGTTTCTGGGGGGTTCTCTGCACCCAGTTAGCTTCATGTGTGTGCCTTCATTTGATCCTGACAATAACCCTGTAAGGTAGCTCTTATTTATTGTGTTTCACAGAAAGGACACTGAAATTCAGAGTCGAGGGAGTATGCTTGGAGTAAAGAGGGGGAAGGCTGATGGGGGAACCACCTGCTGCCCTGCCCTTTTTGCCTTTCTCATGCCTCATGCACCTCACTTGTCTAAGACCTTCTGCTCTTGTGGCATTGAGGCAAAGTCTACATGGGCCCCAGCACACCTCCAGAAGAATACCTCTTTTCTCCAGTGATCAGTAAATGTGGCCAAGTTATTAAGGTCAAGGGTCCTGGGTGGGTGGGGAGAAGGAGAAGGAAGACCAGTGGATTGTTCTCCACATGTGGTGGGGTGAGGTTAGTCATTCATTCAATCAAGTTCTTACTGAACACACTATGTGCCAGGTATTCTTCTAGGTATTGGCGTGGCAAGAGCAGATCAGACAGAGACTATTCCTGCCCTCATGGAGCTTAGATTCCAGTAGGGAAGGCAACAACAAAGAAAGAAACAGTGAACAAGATAGTTTCATACTAAGATAGATACGTGCTCTGAAATAAATATACAGGGTTGTGTAACTGGGGCAGAGTTTTGGACATGCCAGCCTCTATGAGATGGCCTTTTGGGTGGAGATCTGAGGGATGAGAATAAGCCGACCATGCAAAGAACTGGGGGAAGAACATTCCAGGCCATGGGAACAGCAAGTGCAGAGGCCTGGGGGCGAGAGGCCTTGCTGCATTCTGAGAACAGAAGGAGGCCACAGCAGCGTTGTCAGCAGGAGAGTGGTACAGGGCAGGGATGGAGAAGTGGGCAGGAGCCAGATGATTCTAGGCCTTGGTGCCACATAAGCACTTTGGGCTTTATTCTATTGTGGTGAGAAGCCAAGGGGGGATTTTAAGGAGGGGGTTGATGAATATGGCATGAACCCCTCCTTTTCTGTTTTAAAAAATATCCCTCCAGCTGATTAATGGATAATGGGCTGTGGGGCATGAGAGGAAAAAGAGCAGTTAGGAAGCTATTGTAAGGTATGATGAGCAGGCTTGAGCTAAGGAAGTGGCAGTGGGATGGAGATAAGAAAAGATGTGAGATAAATATTGGAGGTGGAACTGATCAGACTTGGTGATAGATTGGATGTGAGAGGAAGGAGCCAAAGGTGATTCCTCGGATTTAGACCCGAGCAACTGAGTGATTGGAGGTGACATTTTCATGATATGAAAAGACTGGGGGAAGAACAGGTCTGGGGTCCATGGGGAGTGGAAGTCAGGAGATGTTGATTGGATACCCAAGCAGAGGCAGGTAGTACATGTGCTCAGCACTCAGGGGAGAGACTTCAAAACCAGACAGCGTTGCATGTCGGGGTCGGGTAAAGTGGCTGGGAGTTGCTAGAAATATGCTTTTCAGTGAGCGAGGGGATTTGTTTAAGGATGGGTGGAGTCAAGAAAAAGGTTTCTCATCTTTGCAGATGGTGTTTTCTTTGCTTGAAATTGTCACTGTCTTCCCACACCTTAGGGAGCTGATTTCCTCAGAAGGCAGAGAGTTGTGTGGAGAAGCAGGGCTCAGGAACCAGGCCCTCTGTCACCCTACATCTCCTCATTATCAGGCTGTCCCTGGAATCCAGGAGCTGCAAAAGACTTAAAAGCCACAAAAAGGGAGAAGGTGACATCAGCTAGAGACTAAGGTGAAGCGGGTGGAGCTCAGTGGTTAAGTGCCTGTTTCACATGTGCGATGCCCCAGGTTCAATCCCTGGTACCTTAAAAAAAAAACCAAAAAAACCTAGAGACTAAGGCCATTGCTCCCCTGAGCTCACCCCTGTACCATGGTTACCAGCTGCTTGTGCACAGGGAAAGTGTTCCATGAGCTGCTGGCACATTGCCGTTGACAGGAGTGTAGATATGTTACCATCAATGGGCCAAACCCAGTCTGCCATCTGTTTGGGGAAATAATGCTTTACTGTAACACAGCCATGCCCATTATTCCTTTACAGACTGTCTATCACTGCTTTCAAGCTACAACAGCAGAGTTGAGTCATGACAGAGACCATTTGGCCCTCAAAGAGGAAAATATTTACTGTATGGTTCTTTACAGAAAAAGTTTCCTGACTCCTGGTCTAACCAATTAGACTTGGAAGTGTGCCTGTAAGGCTTTATGAGGATCAAGTGCCTCCGTTGCTTCCTTCTGTTGTTGCTTTAGCATCCTTGTCCTAGATCTGCTCACTGGGCAAACCTTCTTTTCCTTTCAGCAGACCCCAGGCTTTAGGAACAACCCCCAGAAGCACCGCCAAACAAAGTATCATGGGGATAGCTCTATAGCCAGATAACCTTGAGACTAAGATAGCTTGGGAGCTGGACAGTCCTCCAGGATTAAACATTGCTTAACCTCCAGGTCATTTTAGTCTTGCCCATCTACTCCCAAAAGCAGGAGTGTGTCCATTGCTCTGTAACTGGGACACATTCTCTTCTCAGCTCTCTGTACGTCTTTTTGCTTCTGCTATCAACTGCCCCATCTCTGTCTTGTGTTAATTACCCCTGTTGGGGATTGAATCATTTCTTTCATAAAAGATATGTTCAGGTCCCAACCCTGATGCTGTGGATGTGACCCCATTTGTAAATAGGACCTCTGAAGATTGTTTTATCTTGCTAAAGGCTGCCAAGGCAATGTACCAGAAATGGGTTGGCTTTTACTATGGGGATTTATTAACTTACTAAGCTTACAGTTTGGAGGCAGTGAAAGTGTCCAAATCAAGGCATCATCAGGAGATGCTTTGTCTCTCCCAGGTTGCAGCTGTGGGTGATCAGGCGCATGGCAGTGGCTGTTCATTTCTCCCCTCTCCTCTGGGCCTTGTTGTTTTTACCTTCTGGCTTTGATGGCCACCTCTCAGCTGCTGTGTTCTGTTGATTTCAGCTTCTGGCTCCCAGGGTCTTCTCTCTAAGCTTCTAGGAGTTTTTCTCTAGAGGCTTTCTCTGCAGCTTTTTTCTGTGTCTGCGGCTTTTTATTCCTCTGTTTATAAAGGACTTCATTAAGAGAGTTAAGACCCACCCTGGGTCATGTGATCTAATCAAAAGTCCTTAACAGATGTGATTTAATCAAAAGGTCCTGCCTGCAATAGGTTTACAAACACAGGAATGGACTGACCCTAAGGACATGCTTTTCTGGGGTCCACAAAAGCTGCATACTGCCACAGAGATGTTATTAGTTAAGGGTGGGCCTTAATCCAATATGACTGAAGTCCTTTCATGGAAAAGAAATTGGACACAGAAGGAGAAGCCATAAGGAGCAGCCAGAAGCTGGAAGCCAATGGAACCTGGAAGAGAAAGGAGAAGACGCTGCCATGTACATTGCCATGGGACAGAAAAGCCAAGTAACTCCAAAGATTACCATCCAGCCAGAAGATATTGACCTCAGGAGAAAAGAGGCCTTCTTGTCTCTGAAACCATGATCCACTAAATTGTTAAGACAACCCATCAAATGGCATTTGTTCTAGCAGCTAGTAAACGAATACAGCCCCCATTAGAGAGAATTTGATTGGTCCTGTGAGATAACATTGTCCTTTTGAGCAAAGCTTCCCTTCTAGACAAATCCATAGGGCACTTGTCAGCCCATAGCTTGCCTGCCCCTTGACTTAGATGCTCTCTTATGGTTCAATTAGCCAGGGTCTTAGTGTGAGGGTGGGGTGGCCATGCAATACCAACATGGCAATTTATGTAGAAGGAACCTGTTGTAAAGGAGTCATGGGAATGCCAGTGCTGTGAGGCTGGGCCTGCTCTGTATTTTGATGAATATTGACTCGTGTATTGTTTCCTTCAAGGAAGTTGAAACAGTCCTCGGTGCTTCCTGTTATCAGAAGAAGGGTCAGCTGGGCCTGGCTAACAATACCTGCCCCACAGACCCCTACATCGGACACCCACCAAATGTTCCGGCCTCTACAGATGATATTTTCCACCAGGACCCAAGGTAGAGGTGGCTGGACAGTGAATAGTCTTGCATCTAATTTGTCTGGGAGACTCTGTCTGCTTCCTCTTGTTCTTTTCCTCAATGGTGCATTGCTTTCCACAGCATTTCTACCAGTCTCTGTCTCCATGAAGTTCATGAGCTATTCAGAAAGATCTGTTCTCCCACTCCCAAAAATCTTCAGGTGAAGCATGAAAAATTCAGTCATTTGGTTCATTCAGACTTTCCAGATATCTGATGTTGGGCTAGAGAAGCTGCTGCTGATGGATGGCTTTTTTTTTTTTTTTTAACCGTCCACCCACATGCTTGACATTGTGCAGATGCAGGCATTTCGAAAAGAAGATTGATTTGTTTTATTAATGAAAAAATGATGAGATAACAGTGAAGAAACTTTTGACAGGTCACACATAATCCCACTGTTCTAAAACAACAACTTTTACATATTTCCTTCCTGGATTTGTTCATATTAGACATATATAAATATAATTGCAAACATGATGTTCCTACCATTTGGCAACCTGCTTCTTCCATTTATTGTTTCATCATACATATTTACTTTCTATTTCCACCTTATCTTTAAAACTATTAGTGTTAAGGATGCCATAACAGTCCTTTGAGTGGATATACCATTTCCTTTGTGTAGTGATCAAGAGAATGGTCTTTGGCATTAGCCAGCCTTATTCAATTTCTAATAGCTCTGTGACCTTGGGCAAGTTAATAATGTAATCCTTCTGAGCCTCAGTTCCTCCATGTATAAAATGCAATAGATAATAATTGTTCATGAAGTGTTACAGTGTGAAAAATGAGATAATATTATATAATGCATCAGTCAGATGGGTTGAGTTATGTTGCAGTAGCAAACAATCTCCAAGTCTCAATGGTTTAAAAAACAAAGCTACCTGTACATTATGGGTTGACTGGTGGTGTAAAAGGGTGGTATGGTTATACTCATAGTTACTTAGGAACTCAGGCTAACAAACAGCTACGTGTCCTTTCTGCTTACAACTTACTCGACAGAATTAGCTGGTCCTACCTGTTGACAAGGGTAACTGGGAGTAATCTTTTCTTGTGTCCTGGAAAGGAAAAACTAGAAATATTTAATAAATAACATCGGTTATTTCCACAACATATAAGTAAAACAGAATAATATATGTTAAGTTCTTAGTGCAATGTCTCAGGAATCAGAGAAACTCAGTAAAGGGCAGACTGTCCTTATTGTTATTATTTTTGTAATTGTGTTTTTTCCAACAGCTTTGCTATTACAGGTAGTGCTTGATGAACATCCTCATGAAGAAGTTTTTTGCTTCTGTTGAATTGTTTCCTGAGGATTGTGCCTGAGCTTTGGGGTCAGGTAGAAGAGGATTCAAATTCTGGCTCTGAAACTTACTGGACAAGAAACCAACTGAAGGCAGAGGGAAATGAGTGAGTGCTAAATCACTGCTTTGGTTTTGTTGCATAAT
>JAQZBX010053331.1:0-18932 GCA_029593785.1 Cabassous unicinctus | reverse complement strand
CCAGAAAGCTGGGGTAGGGATTCCATAACATCATGCTGTCCTTGTGAGAAAAAACACTCAGAAGCTTTCAATATCTGTCTACAGTGGTGCAGTGATGACTGAACTATTGCATTGCATTGCATTTTAAAAGCTCTCAAATTTTAGATGAAGAGCTGCCTCAATTTACCTATCCCAGAAAAATATCCATTAATGTTTGAGTAGCCAAGAAGGTCACTTCCCTCAGCATTTCAGAGCATCCTTAATTTACTTTTCCAAAGAAGCAAAAAAGGTACTGCTGAGATTAAGTCATCTCTTTCCCTCAAAGCACAGATGGGACTGATACCATAGGAGATGTGACTGACTGTACTCAGAGAAACTCAGTAAAGGCTTGTCGGTTACACTGGCACACAAGTGAGGCCAAGAGAGAATGGATTACGAATTCTAAACCCTGAACATAGCTCTTTCTGTTGACCACAAGGCAATGGGGCTGGAGCCAAATGATCAGCAGGGCAAGGAAGAAACATCCAGAGATTTCTCCATCCCTATGGTTTCAGCCTTTCAGGAGAAAGATCCAGGTCAGAAAGCCTTAAACTGACTTTCTGTATCCTCAATTGATAGTCTACATAAGAGATTCAAATTTTAAGAGACAGTTCTTGAATCTCTGCTCTTTACCAAGCTGTGTACTAGCTTGGTACATTAGACACAGTCGCTCAATACATTCTCACAATAATTCTGGGACATCGGTTTTCTCATCTGTAAGGTCAGAATCAAGCACATTATTTCATCCCCCTGATTTAGTCACACACCTCTGGGATCATAATGACCCGGTGTAGATTGTGGATGACACATTGGCAGTGTGCCCTTGGGCCCATTAGTTGACATCTCAGAACCTCAGCTTTCTACAATAGATGGTGTAGGGATTAAATGGAAGGCTATGTGGAAAGAGCTTAGCATTAGGCCTGGCATATAATAGATGCTTCATAAGCACAAGCACCTTCCCTCCCACTCCAGATCCAGGGCTCTTGAGAGCTGCTGTACAGTTGGGTAATGGTAAATGGAGCATGTCTGGCTGCCTTGAATAATGAACACAGCTTTCTATCTTGAGTCCACTCTAGGGTCAGAACCTGAGTAGCGCTAAGCATATACCTGTTGACTGACTGGCTCATATTGGGTGTGGTGGAAGGAGCACATAGCACTGGGAGCCAGGAGGCCTGGGTGGGAGCTCTGGCTCCTACCCTAGCTTGTTGAATGGTCTTGACCTCTCTGGGCCTCAGTTTTCTCATCTGTAAAACAAGGGGAATAGATCAGACATTCTTGATTCTAATTTTTTTTCACATTTTTATGATATACTGGGCCTTCCCAAGCCCCTTGACCAAGGTCCTGGGCTGGAGGGTAATTCAGTTCCTTGACACTGTCCATAGCTTATTTCCTAACTTATGTCTAGCTGACTTTAGCATCATCCTGTGACAGTACTTGCCAACACATATTCTCTGTCTTAATATTTCCTTTTCTCGTTCTCTTTGACTAAGAAAACTGGGACCAGGAATGCAGTAGACTCATGTTCTGTAAAACACAGCCAAAACTATAAAACTTGGAATTAATTCAACCAGAAACCAGGACTTCCCTGGGAAGCAGCAGAGCTGCTTCAACCTTTGAAGATAAGGAGGCCCTCCTTTGGTGAACATGCACTGGTCAATTTGAGCCATGGAGTAAACTTGCTGACTTGTGCCCTAAGCTTCACAGGATACCAGAGGTGAAAAAGTCCAAGTTAGGAAAGATGAATAGGTCCAGAGAAGAGGGATGAGGAAGAGAAGGGGGAACAAGAGAAGTACATAGGAAGAATTACAAAATTCTTATGTGGAAATATAAGAGTACCAAGAATTTATGACTTTGAATATGGGGGAGGGGAGAAGGGCCAAAAGGAAATGAAGGGGTGACTGAGAACCCCTAAAAATGCACATTTTCTTGGTCTGTCTGGAGACTAAGACACATCATACTTCAGAACCACATTGCTCAATACAAGATTTCTATTCATTACATTCAAGTAGAAAGGCGGTCTTGGTTATTCTGGCTAGAAGAGAATCCCAGGAGTAAGAATCCATCATGTAAAAGCTTATTCCTGATAGCGGTTCTCCTGCCAGAATAAGTAGCTCTCTCAAAAAAATTCTCTTGAACCAGTTTCCATAAGGCATGGCCCAGATTAGGATATTCAGGTGTCTTATATTTGCAACACATATCTAGATGGGATTGGCATTTCTGCAAGGACTGAGTGGAAGGGTCTATGATGGAAAGCTTCTTTCTTGAAAATATCCCAGGAGTTAGTATGCCAGAACCCTCAAGCTCTCCCTATAGCACACACCCTGGTTGTGTTACTGAACACAAGGCATAAGAGAGGTTTCAGAGGAGATTGTTCCAACTGGAGGCCCCACCCCTGATCCAGCAAGACAAACAACCATGTGCACTCTAGCACTAGGAAGACTAAATGGAAGGCAATTGAAGCTTTGTTGCTGTTAGAGAACTAGAATGAGAAGCTCCTACCTGTCCAGCATGGGAAAGACTTGGGTGGTAGCCATACAACAAAACTCTAACTGGGTACCTACTTAAGGCTAGCAGAATCACCTAGAGCTGAACCCACCTGTGTTGGATGGAGTAAAGCCTGGCAAGGAGGGACTGTTGAGGCCGGGGAGCAACACTGGAGGTATGCCCTGGAGCGCTGGATATGCTGAAGGAAGGTTAAGGGCCTGAAGAGGGGCATTGTCAAACATCCCTTGCTGCTGAGCTGCTAGTCCAAGGACCTCATTGGCTTTTTTAATCCGGTCCAACTCTTGTTGAGCCATCAGCTGACGTACAGTAGCTGGGTCAAAGTATTCTTTCTCCTTGTCCAACTGGCTTCCAATGGTGTCTTTAACTTTGGAGATATGCTGTTGGGAAAAGATATGGTCACGTACAGACAGCCGAGCGCTGTACTTGATGCCACACAAAGTGCACTCTGTTTTGGGTCCCTCGTAACTCGTTTGGTTTATACCAAAATGCTTGGCCATGCTTAACTTGGACTTCTTTTCTTTTGCTCGGGCATTCTGGAACCAGACCTGAACAACTCTCTTTGGCAGTCCAATGTCATTGCCCAGGACTTCACACTCTAGCATGGTGGGTGTCCTGTAGTCATTAAAGCATGACTTGAGGACCTTCAGCTGCAGATTAGTCATTTGGGTACGAAAACGTTTCTGCCCTGGCCGATCCCCACTGTCTCCAGATTTGCCTGCCGACCCACTTGCACCAGGACTTGGTGAGCAGGGATCTGCAAGGCTAGAGGTTTCACTGTAGTCTACTGTGCCTTCATTGTCATATTCCTTGCTGTAAAAGCTCGGGGCTGGGCTGACCAGACCAGATGACAACCGATCATCATACTCAGACATTGCCATCATGGCTGCTTTAGTCAACCCTTCACTGGGTGCTGAAGATGATTTGGTTTCTGTTGTTATTCCTGTCGCACTGTCATTATCTGCATTACCCTCATCCCCAGTGGTGGTATCTGTGATTGCCGTGTTGACAGAGGAACAGTCATCGTTGTCCAGTTTAGTTTGGTCAAAATTTAGATTAACTGAGGACATGGAAGGACTTTCAAAGTCTTCAATTCCTTCCACCTTGATGGAGGAAGGGCTAAGAAGAGTTCTGGGAGACAATTCCATGGTTTTGCTCACAGGCGAGAGGGGAACACCCTGGCCATCGCTATTGCTTGGGGGTATGTGGGAAAAGCTAGCGCCATCAAAAATATCCCCTTTCATCTGTAGGCCCCCATCACAGTCTAATAGCATTGCAGACAGAGTTAGGTTGTAGCCAGCTCTCTTGGCTTCATGCCAATGACGGGACCGGATATGAGCCTCCAGGGCAGTCTTGGCTTTGAAGAGTGCTCTGCAAAAAGGGCACCTCCTGTGGGCCTGAGCTGGGCCCACAGCCCGGAACTGTCCTTTTCTTTCCCGAGCTCGGGTGTTCTGAAACCAGACTTGCACCACACGTTTCTTCAAGCCCACCTCATGCGCAATGTGATCCAGCATCTTCCGAGTTGGATTGGAATCCAGTAGATACTTTTGGTAGAGAATTTCTAGCTGTTCCGGTGTAATAGTTGTCCTCAAACGCTTGTCTCTTTGAGGCTCTTCTCCTCCTGTGCCACTGTCATTTTCGCCAGGGCTTGCGCTGGCCTTTTCCTCCAGTTTCCTCTTCAGAGTGTTCATCGTGGAGGTTGGAGTTGAAGGAGAAGTGGCTGAGCTTGCTGGAATCTGAGGTATGGCCCCAGAGAGCAGCTGGCTCGCTAGGAGTGGGTTACTAGGGTCAAACAGCATGAAAGGCATATCCAGTGACCTGTCCAAAAACTGGGGGTGGATGAACTGGTTCTGTGCACTGAGGAAGTGAAGCTGCTGATGCTCCTGCCAGTGCTCAAATGATGGAAATGCCAGTTTACACTGGTCACACTGGTAGGGGATTAGCTGAGGAGGTAGGTTTGCCAGCTGTTGAGGAGTTGATGTGTGGAGGGGCTTTAGGGGCAGGTGGGAGAGCTGGGAAGGACTAGGGCTTGACTGTGGTAAGGGGCACTGAGGAGGGGGTGCTTGTGGAGGAGGCTGTGGTAATGAAGGGGGAGAGGCCAGCTGAGAGAGCTTTTGCTGGGATGCGTTTGTCTTCTGCTCGGGCTGGTCTTGCTGCTGCAGCTCTGGCTTTGGTTGTCCTTGCTTTTCTTGGGTTTGGTTTGGCTGTGCACTGGGAGGTTCAGCCTGCTTTGGTTTCTCATCACACACCTCTGTTTTTGAACCAAAGGTGGCCAATTCGTCAGCCTCTGCTGTAAGCTGCAAGAAAGCAGAGGAAGCTGTATTGGCTGATGGCCCTGGGGCACTGTAGGCCTGTGAGGGCATTGGGGTGCTGCAGGAAGAGCTGGTGGGAGTCAGGATTTCCATGGCATCCATGGAATCCTCATTTTGGCTATCATCCTGGCCCTCCTCATCCTCATCCTTGTAACACAGCTTCTTCTGGTGCTTGATGAGATCAAAGATCCGCTGAAACACCAGGCTACATTTTTTGCACTGGTAATTCAAGTTGCTCGTGCGAATATACCTGTCATTTGTAAGTTCACGCCGCTCACCGTCTTTGCCCTCTCCCTGATTCTCGTAATTTTTCCTGGCCTTCTGACGGGCATTTTGAAACCACACCACTATGACCCGGGTTGGAAGGTTCAATAAATTAGAGAGTTGCTCAAATTCATCATCCTTAGGGTAAGCATTAGCATCAAAAAAGTCCTGTAGGACCCTCAGCTGGTAGTCAGTAAATCTTGTTCTTGAAGACCTCTTGCTTCCCCAGTACTCCTGCTTCTGAGGTTCTGGTGAAGGGGGCCGGGAGTCAATCTTAAGCTCCTCCAAGCTGGTGATGGGAGGATTGCTGAAGTTGTAAGGGGAATCCTTGTTACGCTGCCGCTCTTTGAAGAGAGTATTTCTGAACCAGTGCTTGATCACTTTCTGGGGCAACCCTGACTTGTCTGCCATCTCTTTGATCTGCTCCTCACTGGGGGAGTTGTTAATATCAAAATATTGCCGCAGGACTCGGAGCTGGTCATCTGTGATCCTGGTCCGAGGCCTCTTGTTCTGTTGCTGGAGTAAGCTTGGATTGAGCTGATGCTGGTACAGCTGGGCCAGGTCCGCAGGCAGAGGTTCCACAGGGCCAAGCTGCGGTGGCAGCTGTGCCGGCAAGGTCTGCAGTGGCATGGTCTGCATCATCAGTGGCGAGAAGATGGGCAGCTCCATTGGCATGGAGAGCTGGGTGAGGGGAACGGATGGCTGGGCCGGCGCAATTGTAGGAGAAGTGATGGGTGGGGCCGAAGCAGGAATGGCTGGTGTGGAGGCTGGCTGAGGGGGCGCTGTAGGAAGAGGAGGTGGAGGGGGCGGAGGGGGAGGTGGTGGCTCTGGGGTCTGGGGCCTCAGGGGGTACAGTTTATCATAGTGCTCTCTGTACTGTTTGGCAAACCTCTCCAGCTGTTTAAAGGGAAAGTAATTTTGGTGAACATGCTCTTGATGGCTCTTTAAAATTAAGATGTTGGAAAAGAACTTGCCACAGGAGTCACATTCGAGCTTTTCCAAATTCTCTCCCTGCTCTGTCTTCCCATTCTTCTTTTGCACCTTCTGTTTGTTCTCATTGTACTGAATGACCAGCTCAAAGCCAAAGTTCTCCAGCAAGGCCTTGGTGGAGTTCCCTCTGGCATCTGAGGCAATGCGTGGAGGAAGCATGGAAGGCTCAGAACTACTCCCTGGTGCCAGCTCCTTCTTCTCTTTGGCTTTCAGGGCATCTGGCAGCGATTCCTTCGGTCCTGGGTTGCCTTCTCCACACTCAGCACTGTCCCTCTCTCTCTGGCTTTCTTTTTCCTTTTCTTTGATGACCAATTTGTTTTTCTTTTCAAGGTGCTGGCTTGGCTGATGGAGGGCAGAGTGACCCTGGGGCAGAGAGAGCTGGCTCTGCTGCTGCTGCTGCTGCTGCTGCTGCAGGATCTGTTGGTGGCTCTGCTGTGGCATCTGAACCTGAGCTTTTAAATCTTCCAGCAGGCCTGGGCCAGTCCCAGTGAGAGTCAGTGCCCCACTGGTCACTGGCAAGCTCACCTCTGGGTTGAGCTGAAACTCAGTACTGGGGATATAGAAGGGGAAGAGGAGATGCTGCTGCTGCTGCAGCTGCAGCAGGGTCTCGGTGGTCATGGGGAAATGGGGAAGGAGGGTGGGGTTAAACAGCTGAGACTGGATCAGGGCAGCCTGCTGCTGCAGCTCCTGCTGCAAATGAGCTTGAACTTGGGCCTGGGCCTGGGCCAGTGTCTGTGCTTGCTGCTGCTGCTGCTGCTGCTGCTGCTGCTGCTGCTGCTGCTGCTGCTGCTGTTGCCTGGAAGCAATCATATCTGCCAGCTTCTTCCGATTGGCCTCCTTGGGCTCTGAAGAGGAAGTGATGCTGGCACTGATGGGATTCCCAAGGGGTGGCATCACTGCACTTTCAGTGGACACTTGGCTCATTAAATTGGAACTTGGAGTGATGCCAGCACTGCTTGGATTGGTGGTGGTAAAGGTGTGACTGCCACTGGTGCTCACAGGACTTGGGGTGGAGGAGCTTAGGGAGACACTGCTGCTGTTCCCAGTTCCATTGCTGCTGCCACTTGCAGCCTCCAGCTTGGCTGCTCGGGCCTTGGTTTGATGCAAAACAGACCTCATGTGGATCTCCAAAGTGGAACTCTGGCTATAGGCCACATTACAGGTGTTACACTTAAAAGGTTTGTTGTCTGGGCTGCTGGTAGGTTCTGGTTGACCAGTTGCTGATTCTTGAAGGGCTCTCTTTAATTTATGCAGGTGGGAGACAGAATTGTAGTGCACAAGTAGGATGTTCTTTTGAGTGAAAGATTCCTTGCAGACAGTACACTTGTAAGGACGAGAAGGGTCTAGAAATTTCTCCATGGTGAAGTTAGGGCCTTTTCTGAAAGGTAGAGCTCTCTTGGGCTCTGAGCCCGAGTCTTCTTGTACTGACCCAGAGTCACTGCCTGTTGGGCTCTGTTTATCTTCTAAATCACTCTCTTCTTCCTTGTCTTCCTCAACGATTATGGTATGGTCCTCAGCCAGCGTGGGGTCTCCCATTGCCAGGAGGTCCCCATTGACCAGAAGGCCACCGTAAAGCTGCTGAATGTCAGCCTCACTCAACTCCAGGTGGCTGGTCTCGAGGTGTTTTTTCAGAGCCTGGAAAGTTCGGAAACTGCGCTGACACAGACAGCACATGGTGGCAGCTCTGATCACGTGGTACTGAGAATGAAGCTGCAGCTTTTCAATAGTCTTAAAAGCCAGGCTGCACTGATTACAGCGGTACTTGTACACGTGGCGGTCGGAAACGGGCAGCTGCGGCCTCTTGGCATGAACCTCGTTGAAGTGTGTCTGAAGGGCAGCAGAAGTTTTGAAAACCTGGTTGCACCCCTTCTTCCAGCAGAGGAAGCCTGAGTCTTCTCTCACAGTGCTGGGGTCAGAAGGAGAGGGTTTCAATTCTCCACTGTGCTCTGCACTCACTGATGGCAAGATGTGCTTTCCCAGATCCTCTGTGGTTTCTGTAAAAAAGAGCAAGCCCAACGGTAAAGAAGGTTTTTATTCAAAGACAGCATCCAGAGCTATCTGTCTCGCAAGGTCCACTAATGTAGAATCTGATGAGGGAAATAACCAACCTGACAGATCTCCCCATATAGTCCCTACTGCGCACCCCCTCCACCTTTTTCTTCTGGAATATATGTTATGAACACAGAGCACACAAACAGAGATGTATGTAATAGGCTTAATCAGTACTACACATCTAAAAGTCTTTTAAACAATACTTAAGTACTTGGCTCAGTATCCTCAATTTCTCAAGAACTAGTTTAAAAGATTACTACTGATCCTAGACTGGGTTCTCCTTATCACTTTTATGTCTTTTTATATAAAAACACAGTGGATCTGATTCATAGAATATGTGAATTAATGCTGCCCTAAGTTGTGGGGAATTTACAAGAATTGCTATCCACTCTAATATAAGAAATTTTGGAATGTATTTTTAAGCATTTAATTTCTTGTTATAACATGACTTGTGACTGTCATCTCTATTCAATAAGCAGTGATCATTCAAGCAACCAATTATTAAAATACGTTAACTTTTTTTTCCTACAATGAGATAATCACACCCATAAATTACCCTCACCCTTTTTCAGGTCAGCTGTCTACTGCCTAATATGGAAAAATACAATGGAAGAAGCTGGGCAGCAGTGTGGTTGAATTCTTCCCAACTTAAATCTTAGGTGGTTATAAGAGGTGAAAAGCATAGAAAAGCCTCATAAATGGAGGTCTGCTGATCCATCTATCTAGGTACCACCAGCAATACACACATCTACAACAATGTTCTTTCCAAAATACACCTCTATGCTTTATCCTAAGGCAGTTCAGACTTAGAGAAGAACTCTGTGCAGAGGCAGTTCCTAGAAAGGCAAGTAATCCAGTAACCAACACCCCACCCCCACCCCCCCGCCAAATCACCCCATGTTCCACAAGTCCCTAATAAATTAAGTCCTCAGAGATGGAGTGTTTAGCAGCTTAGGATGATGGCTCTACTCAGGCCTACTGACAGAATCTCTGGTTATTCACTCCCTAATTGTTTAGTCCAATAGGCCATGTGGTCCATACCAAAATTCCACTGGTTCTCACACGTTCTTTCATCTTTAAACCATATGAATAATATGCAAATACATGCCAAGAGACAAAGTATAAAGTAGCTAATCACAGAGCCCTTCCATCTCCTGATCAGCTATATTTGGATTAGGTGTATTGTAGAGAACTCTTAAACCCTTCTCTCTGAACATTTTGGCCCAAGATTTCTTTTTGTTTCAATCTGCAGGGGTCAAGAATAAGGATACTAACCAGACTGCTTTCCTGCCTCCTCCAAATTATTTCCATCTCGATCTGGAACAGCCGCTGGGAGGAACATGCTGCTGGGCATCACCATCTCAGGGGTGGTCACCTGAGAAGCAAGAGAAAGAGAAATGAAGAGAGTCAAATGGAGGGGAAAGAGAGACAAAATACGGAAATGTTTAAAAATTATTTAATAAGCAAAATTAGCCTTCACCAGTGTAAAGCCGGAGGTGTCACTTTTCATAGCTCACTGAAGATTCATGTTTATTAGACAAAGCTCACATCACTCAAAAGTGTTTCTACGGTTACATTCTGGACATAATTAGCAGTGCACACTTGAAGAATAATCTTATTATTAATATTTTTCCCTTATGCAGAATTTTGACTTTGATCACTGACAATGTTTTGTCATGGGCTGTGAAACTTCTTGTGCAACCAATTAGGTAGATAAGTTGAAAGGCCCACCTTAAGCTGCTGAAAACATAATAAGGGCCCTAATTAAATCATACCTAGTAAAGTACACTGTAATCTTGAAGCAGGGAGCATTGTAGTACTGTTTTGAAAATGTATTCAGGCAAGAAGAGGAGGGGAATAGGAGTGAAAGAAAGGGTAAGAATAAGAAGAGAAGAGAACAAAGGGAAGGCTAAGGACACGCAGACACACTGGCAGATTTTCCAGGAAACAACATTTTGTAACCCTTTACAAGCTGAGATCAAGCACAGACAAGCACTCCCCATGACTCACTTAAGCCAGGATTTTTTTTTCTGGAGTTTCTGCCTGAGGTACCTGACAGCAGAGGGGATCTCTGGCCACCCACAGAGGGTGTCCGCACAGTATTCTGCAGCAGGGAACCCCCATCTTGACTACATCCATTGTTCCCTAATTCAGCAATTCCGGCATAAGCCTGGACCACGGTGGCTACACTTTTAGGTTAGCTCCTCATCCATTTCTCCAGGCTTCCCTGCCATCTAGCCAGAAACCTGCCCAAACAAGTTACCATTTGTACTGTTAATGTGATAAGCAGAACCTCAAGGTCCAGTATAAGGATAAAGAGTCCCTAGTTTAAAAAGAACGATATACCTTTGCCTTCTATGGGGTGGGAAGGAAGGTGGGGTGATAGTCCCAAATGCATTAAAAGTCATCTCCCATTTGTTGACAGCCTGAAAAATAGACTGTCCTAGAGATTACAGAGACAGCAACTACAGTCACCACTAACCTTTCTCCTTGACACCCAGCCCTACCTGGAGGCATTATTTTTTCCATCAAACACAACTTTGCCAAAATATCTCCACTTGCTGTTGCAAAGACTGAAACCCCTAGATTTCTTTTCAAAATTAGGTTATATTTTAAATAAATTACTATTAGCTTTTAATGCTTTGAAGATCCTATCCTTGCTCAAAACAGCTGCTGACAGGTTCACTGGTATCTTCAGTGATAGGCTCAGTTCCTGGAGGAAACCTGGACAGCTGCCCCATCAACACCAAGAAGGTAACTCCCATCAGGTTAGAGTACTAGATTAATTTTAGAAACCCAGATGCCAATAGGCATGAAAATTAAGCAACAGGCACTATTAAAGAAGGATTCTGAGAAACTCTGTGTTTACAAAGAGCAGGTGCAGGGCAGGTGAACGTGTGTTACAGCATTCTTGCTTCACAGACATCTGCACCCTCACACAAAGCTCGTCAGCAGCTGGTTAAGGCTAGCTGTTGATGAATCGTTAAGAATGGAGAGGAGATTGCCAAACTCATTCCATCTCTTTTCTTTTTAATAGAAGGCAGTTCTGACCAGTGTGGTTGGGGAGTCCAGCGGGAATCCAAGAAGTGAAAGGTCACCGATTAATTTATAGTCCTCAGCTAAAGGGATGGGGGGTACGAGGTTGGGGGCAAGAGAGGGAGAAACGGAAAGGAAAAAAGACACCCCCCCACACCTCCTTTCTCGGTTGTAGCTGCGGGATCAGTCCTTTCCTGGGATCTTTAGGAATTATGAAAAATGAATCATGAGAAATAAAAAAAAAGCCCTACAGAGTAAAAAAGAATAAAATTATCTAACACCTCAGCTGCACATCATTATAGAAAACTGTGGGCTTTTTATACACATTACAGTACAGCAGACATCCCCTCTAACAGACTCAGTACGACGGATCAGTAATTGTTTTCATACACTTTAATTAGAAAAACTCAGATGGCTATGAATAATAATGGAAAAGAGAGACTTTTGCACTTGAAAGGTTGAAGTCAATCAAGTGTGAATGACGGCAAAAAAAGAAAAAAAAAAGACACCAATTCATCAGCCCTCTGTTGTCTCGCGGAGACTTTAATCATAATTCCTGATTGGGATTCAAGAAGGCAGTAAGCAGCGGTTCTTTGTCTGCCTTCACCTTACATCAATTAACTCTCCCTGAAATATAATCATCAACCTCACATGCTCCTCTGCATCTTAATCTGGGCCTTCAAACCTGTAAGTCTTACCCCATATGTGTTTAAGTAATTACTTTTATCTACCTGCATCTTCTCATCTATAGTATACTCCACCTCTCCCTGAAAAATTTTTTTAGTTTGGTACATGAGATTTTAACAGGCAAGAAATTCCCAGGAGGCAAATAGGAAGATCCTTACGGGGAAGCCTAAGAATCTAGTAATTCTGGTGGGGCAAATCTGTACATGTGTCTGAACAGAAAAGTTGAGAATGGAAGGTGCTTTGTTATACAGGCCCCCACTGATGTTCCCCTGCCTGTGTCCAATCCTCCCTCTCCTGCCACTTTACAAAGTGTTTCACTCAAAGCGCACATGCTTCTTCCTAAAGAGTCATAAATACAATCCAGGCAACAGAGCTCAGTGAAGATCCCTTGTACTCGTGGGAAAAGGCGAGGTGGCCAAAGGCAGAGTTCCTTCAACACTTGCCTTGGTATTGCCTTTATTTTCCATTCATATGTGGCTACCAAACTGCTTGGAAGGTTCAGATTGTTCCAGCCAAAGCCTTTGATGAACAGCTGAAAGTCAACTATGCTGGGCCCAGTTCTGCAAAGGCCTTTTCTTTCACTAACAAAAAATTGTGACTACTGCCTAACCAAAGTGATCCTAAGTACGCCCAACCTAAAAGGTCCCCCTATAACCAGCTCTCCTGCAGAAACAACACGCACACATACTTTCTCTGCCTGTCACCTCCACCAACCCAGTCAGGGACTCAAAACCAAACAAAAACAGTTCTGAGGTTTGGCCAGATGACAATACACAAATGGCCTAAACACCTACACTCTCTACATTGACTATGTGATCCACATAGATCGATTCTTCCAATAATCTGTACATCTGCAACATGGACTACATTAAAGTACATCCCTTACACTTGACTTAACTAATGTATAGTGGGGACCTAAGAATATTAAAACAGACTTTTAACAAGAAATAAAACAAAGATTTTGCTAGTTAAGAAAATTCAGTTAGAATCATTACTTCCTCAGCATTTGGGTCTATCAAGATTGGCCTTGGCCATGCAAAGGGCAGTTGAATAGGATCCTCACTCTAGACCATCTCATATGTTCCTCCCACCCCTTCTGAGGCAAGTCAACCGTATCCCTCCCCAGAGTATGCAGAGCTGATGGGAATGTAGGAAGAAAACCATCAGCTGAGTTGGGGTGCTGAAATTCTGGAAACAAACAGTGGCTCTAACATCTTAACAAGTAAACAGGCCTCATTTATAATAATAGAAATGGTCGGAGTTCTGCTCTGATGCTGAAAATCTGCAAGCATAAGCAATTCCAAAACAACTCAGCTGCTGAGAAGGGCCTTGAGTGATTCTTGTTCATCCATTCATCTGACCACCATTCACTGGACACTACCCAGGGTCTCTTGTGCTGCATGCTTGTGAGTAATAGAGCAATACAAGATCCCTGTCCCCAAGAAGCTCACAATCTAGATTAATCTTTTAGAGGTCAAAAATCCCTGAGAAAATCTGATGAAAGTTGCAGACTCTCAGAAAAACACCTTTGCATGCAGAATACTGCAGATAACTTCAGGGAATTATCAGCTCCCTAGAGGGATATCCATGGACTCCAGTGAACAGCCTTTGATCTACTAGGAAAGGCGACATAAGCTCAGAAATACCTAGGTCCTGCTATTTCCTAGCTTGGTTCATCATTACTTTGGATTGTGATTTAATACCTTTCAAGATTTTTATGAGATGAGTAGACCCTAAAGCCCTAAGGACACACCTTATAAAGCCCAAAGTCTTAGATGTGGGTCTGGTCCCCACTGTGGTATTTGGGAGGGTCCTCAGATATTTATTCTTACTCAGGAGAAGGAGCTAGAGTTATCAAGAAACCTCTCCTTTCTCCCAGTCATGTGGAATGGCCAAATAAAACATCCTGTA
This sequence comes from Cabassous unicinctus, assembly GCA_029593785.1. NCBI lineage: Eukaryota > Metazoa > Chordata > Mammalia > Cingulata > Chlamyphoridae > Cabassous > Cabassous unicinctus. Next base: position 5,160 of record JAQZBX010053331.1, on the reverse strand, counting down.
AAGCCAAGGGGTACAAGTTCTTATGGGACTGTTCATGCAAATTCCCTTCTCAAGGCCGCTCTCAGACAGGCTGGCCTCAGATCAATGTAACCAGCATGTTCCGAGTGTTGGGAAACAGACATCTTTTCTTAGAAAGAGTGCTGAACCTGGTTTCTCTGAAATCCTTATCCCTACACTGCTCACCTAAGCAGGGCTTCTTTCTGAAAGGCTCACTATCCCCAGACTCTAGAGGAAGCTTTGGATCCTTCACTTTTTAGTGAAAATCAATAGAATGAAGACCCTCAGACAGAGGGAAAAAGAGGCGAGATCTCAAGAATTCTTCCCTGGCATAAACCTGTCCAGTCTCTACATCCTTAGAAATAAGACATTGTTTCTGTCCAAAAAAAAAAGCATGAAGCTAAAACCCAACTGCTTCCAGGACTGAGCATTCTCACTAGTGGAGCTGAATGCTCCTATGAGAGTCAATTGCTTGTTCTTTCCTTGGGCCCAGATGGTCACTAGGGGCCCCCAGCAGCCCTCTGCCCTTTTGAAGCAAACAGGGCATCTGCTGGCAGAAGAGCTTCAGAGATTTGTTTTCCCCTTCCTTTACTACCTTCTAAATGTGCCAGGTTGGGCACTGGACTGTGGTGTCCAGGAGACTTACTTTCCTTCTCTCATCTTTTTTTCCTTTCTAAAATGTCTCCTGTATAGTTGACTATCCAATTTTTTAAAAAAACAAAATCCACAAGTAAAAACTGAAGGGCCACATTAACATTCATTTGGGCCAGAAAAAAATGTAGCCTTGAACCAGATTTTAAAAACTAGGAATGAAAGAGACTGAAAAAAAAAAGGTGGGTGGGAGAAGAGGAAACACACGAACAGTTATCACACATACACGCACACAGACAGAAGAGAGCTGAGAAGAATGAATTGGAGAGAAAAGCTTCATTAGACTCAGAGGCAAGCAGTGGCAGTGTACCAAGGTCACTTCTAATTTAGACCATCTAATTGGCAAACAGGGCTCCAAATGGCTATCATCTCACAGGGCTTGGAATTAATGAAGCCCGATTATTTTCATTACCTTCCTCTAAGATGGAGACAAAGTGAGATAGCTGGTACCCAGGCGGGTGTGACAGCCCCAGGGCCAGTGGCCACTAGAGAGCCCAGTGTGTGCAGGAAGTGGGGGAAGAGGGACAGAAGACTAACCTGTCCCCGAGACACACAGAAGTACAAGCAACACATGGAGTCTAGAGAGACACAGACACTGACCAAAAAAATTACAGAAGATTTTACGCCCCCAAAAGAGAGAGACAGAGGAAACTACAGGCAGTGCGGGGCAAGGAGCAGGGAAGGGAAGTCTGTGTGCACGTACCAAAAATAAGGAATAATTAAGAACTACCGATGGGAGAAAATTCAAAGGGCTAGAGAAAAAGGTGTTCGGGCTCAGGAAAAAAGCCCCATCTCCACTTTGAGACCATATTTTGTTAAGTAATCGAGGGACAATGAAAATCTCCCCCGTATTAATGCACCAGGATCCCACTGGTGTGTCCTCTCACTTCGAAAGACAGTGATCAATTGGAATAATTTAAGAGTATTGAAATGTCATGGTAGGTAGGCGTTCCCATTTTCATTTAGGAGCTAGGAATATGTCCTCTATTTCCACAATCCTCCCTCTCCAAAAGATTGGGAAAATGAGGGCACAGAGCAGCAGATCCTTCAGCACCACCACCGAGTTGAGATCTCAAGCTTCTCTGTAAGTAAGTGAGACTGTCGTATGAAACTGACATTAGGGGTGGGCTCACCAACCAGATCTAGAGCGGCACTTGTCTCATCTCCCTTAAGCTTTACAGATGCCCTGCTTGCATGTGATGTGTGTAAAGACACCATTTGGAGCTCTGCTGCCATTAGGCTGGGCAGAACCAAGTGTTGGGGGTGCAGTGTCCATAGTGGAGGACCAATGTGGCAATTGTTCCCAGTGGAGAATATTTTTCAAGACCCCTCATCAGTAAAAAACAAAACAAAACAAAACAAAAAAAAAACAGGGGGCCCATGGAAGACACAGATATGAGATGCAGAGCATAAGCAAGCAGCTGTTACCATAGCAACAGACATATTAGACACTGCAGGTTCCTGAAAGCTGTCTGATAAGGTATTATTAAATGAAGCCTCCTCAAAATGCTCTCCATTTACAACTGAACAGAAACACATTGTGGAGAAAGTAATCTATTTCCATTTATTGGATGGAATTTACTTTTAGAGGGACTAAAACCCAATTCAAGTTAGATCCTGAGATCTTAGACCCAGTCAGCAAAAACAGGGAAAGCTGGCAAAATTCATAGCTTTAGATACCCTGAACACATCCCTCGTCTGCCAGGGATTGCCTATTTGGTGGATTTTGCCAGCTTTCCCTGTTCTGCAGGAAAAGCAGTTAACTCAGTCAACTCATTTGGCAAAGAAGAGCATTCACTTCTCTCAATGCCATTCATCCTAGCCACTCAGGGACAAAGCAGACATAACTCTGTCCTCTTGGAGGATGAATGAGTATAGACTTTTTTTTTTTTCATTACAAAAATTTATTGAAGTATATTATTCATACATGAACATACATAAACAATAAGTGTATAGTAAAAGTTGTGAACTTAAAAAACAAACATGCATATCATCATACAAGGCTCCCATATATCACCCCACCACCAACACCTTGCATTGCTGTGAAACATTTGTTACAAACTATGAAAGAGCATTATCAAAATATTACTACTAATTATAACCCATATCTTACATTTGGTATATTTTCCCCCAACCCACCTGATTATTAACATTTGTATTATACATTTGTTATAGTTCATGAGACAACACTCTCATATTTGTTCTGTTAACCTCAGTCCATCTTCCACCATGAGATTCCCTGTGTTATATAGTCCTATGCCTCATATAAGCCATTCAAAGTTAGACTATTTCTTACGGATACGGTTTACAAAGCGCAGCTCTGATTTGGGGGGCATTTCCCATCGTACTGTTTTCAGAGTTTCTTCCTCTGGCCAGGAACAAGCATATATAGTCAGAAAGACTACCCAATACTTTCTTAGAGCCAATTTTCTAATAAAATTATAGTAAAATACCCTCCAGGGGTATGATTTTAACCACATGTTCATTATAATCACTTAGTTGTAAAATAATTGCAAATTCTGTTTTAACATCAAACTTTTCAGAGGAAGGACACCAGCATCTGTTTTGATTCATCTGCTGCAGAGACCAAGATGAGGATTCCAGGCCTCAAATAGGATTCCAGTCTTGCCCTGTGGTATGGCCACACATTCCCCTCTGGCCCTGGTTGCTTATCTTTTACTGCTGAACTAAAGGATTTGGTGGAAATGCATTATTTGTCTCAATGCAACCATCTTCACGACTGGAAAAACCAATTCAATACTGACAGCCATGCAGTAATTCCATCTTCCTATGCAAAGAGAGCACGCGAAATCATCCTTACCTTTATGTAAAGAGTGAAATCCCAATATGATTATAATTTACATTTCCCACAACCTTCAACATATTCCCAAATCCATTAACTTTCTCTCATTGCTGGCAAAGGTACTTCCTATAACCAGCACATTTCCCACAATTTGCACACTTTTCAGAAATGTCTGGAAAACACCTCTATTTAGTCTGCTGTGAAAAAGATGAGGCACATAGGGCAGAGCACCTTTAACAGAACACATTTCTCCTACACAATTATGTTGTTAGGGTTTCTTCTAGAAAAGGGTTTCTTAGCCTGGTTTCATGGATGAATTTCAGGATGTCCTAATGTACAGTTTCGTATATGCAGAATACTTGATGTATGGTCTATAAAAGTGGTTGTCAAGCTCTAGTGTGCCTAGAATAGCCCAGAATGGCTGTTAGCTTTCACAAGAGTCTCCAAAAAGGTTGAGAACCACTGCTTGAGGAGATGGTAGCGAGTGGGTAACTCCCAGAAATAACTTACGGGTTGGTACCAAGCAATACAGCACTAACATTCCGCCCCTGAAGACTCTGTTGGTAAATGAAGAGGATTCATCATGACCACCAGAGTCACTACTTGAAATGTGTCCTACTATTGCTGTTATAAAAATATGCCAAATAATAGATATTTAAAATATAATTTACACTCTAGTCCATAGGGATGTATAAATGAGGTGTTTTACTGGCTATTGTAAACCAGTAAAGGAAATTACTATAGTCCCACAATTCCTAGAGCAGATTTATATTAAAGAACAATGTCGTTAAGTATTGAAAACGCCCCTCTCCCCACACCTCTTTCTGGTGCTTCAGACTCCCATGGCTCCAGGCCACCAGCTATCTTCCTACCACAGAAGTAGGGAAGTGGGAGGTGGCCTGGGAAAATCCCCCCTGAATTTCCAAGGCTGGCGAGACTGCTGAGGAAACCTGTAACACAGAAATCCACTCATCCCCAGGAGGAATTTTCCACTTAATCTTTCAACAGTGTTCATCAGTCTATCTGAAAACACCCACAGCAAGAGAATTTATACTTGAAAATTTCTGAAACGCATGCTAGGTTACCTGTGAGTTTCCCACTGGTGGCTAGTTCTCCTGATGAGTCATCAATTACATGCTGCTCATCATGGCTAAACATCGCTCGCAAGATTATTCAGTAGTTTTGCGTAACCAAATGGAACAGGAGATGCCTAGAGGTTATGTGTCTGTGACCTGTACATTTTAATATAGAATTCTGAACAAACCACTTCTCTGGGAATCTTCATATGCAAAGGACATCAAATTAACTTTTTTAAAAAATCATTCCCCTGTAGAAATAATGCCTAGTTAGTTACAGGTGAGAATAATTCTCTGGTGGCTTTCCCTCTACTGATCAAGAGAGGGCTTTCACAGCAGCCCCAGCACAGATCTAAAGTGGGTGCTGGCATCACTGGTAGCGTTTTGAAAAGGTTACACGTCCATCCGATTTAAGTCGTGATGCCAGCCTCGTGGGCCATGCTTACAGCGGCCATGGGGACCCACGTTTTCCAAACTGCAGACCCCATGTTCATGACGCAGCACACTACTTCCAACTGACTGTTCTGCCTTGACAGCAAAAGTATCCTTTCGAGAAATTCTCACATTATAGGCTCACACGCCTGGAGAGGCAGGTTCAGACCCCAACTCTGCCACTTAAAAGCGGCCTCGAGG
>JAQZBX010053330.1:0-18919 GCA_029593785.1 Cabassous unicinctus | reverse complement strand
AAATTACAAGGATTCCCATGTTCCCCACCTCCCACACCTCCCATAACCTCCCACATAAACATCTTTCGTTAGTGTGGCACATCACCTACAATGGATATACACATCCTGGGGCTTTGCCACTAAGCATGGACCATAGTTCACATTGTAGACCACACTCTCTCCCACACAGTTCTGCATGTTATATGCTGATGTAAAATGCCTATATCTGTCGTTGTAATGTCACTCAGGATAATTCCTGAGTCCTGAAAAAGCACCTGTATTACAACTGCTTTTCCCTCTCCCTGCCCCCAAAGCATCCAGTGGCCACTGGCTCCACCTCACTGTTGTAATTTCTTCCATTGCTTGAATCACATTATGTCTACAACAGAATACCATTAAGTCCACTCTAGTCCATAGCTCTTCCCCCAATCCTGAGGAGTTTGGGATGGTGATGTCCACTCTGCTTCCATAGGATCCTGTTTTTGTCTTGAGCTTTTGACAGTCTCATAAACATGTGTCTTGGGGTAGTTCTACTAGGATTTATTGTCCTTGGAGTACACTGCACTTCCTGGAAATGTATGTGTATGTCCCTCATAAGAGTTGGGAAATTTTTGGCCATTATTTCCTCAAACACTCCTACTGCCCCCTTTCCCTTCTCTTTTACCTCTGGGATGCTAAAATGCATATGTTTGTGCCTTTCGTGTTTTCATTCTATTCCTTGAGTCCCTGAGTCACTGAATTTTTTTCCACTTTTTTGTCTATCTGTTCTACTATTTGTGTGATTTCAGATATCCTATATTTGATGTCGCTAATTCTCTCCTTTGCCTGTTCTAATCTGCTGTTAGGTGCTTCTAATTTACTTTTAATTTCTTGCATTGCATCTTTTATCACCATAAGATCTGTTATCTTTATATGTATATTTACAATTTCTTCTGTATGTTCCCGCACTGTCTTCTTGATATCCTTTATCTCTTCTTTCATTTCATTGAGTTGATTAAGGATATTTGGACAACCTTGATTAGTTGTTCCACATTGTGCATCTCCTCCTGTTTTTTAGTTTTTTCATTAGACTGAGCCATGACTTCCTGTTTCTTAGTATGGATTGTAATTTTTTGCTAAAGTCTAGGCATCTGTTTATCTTGATTGGCTTATTGAGTTGATTAGTTTCTCTTTCTAGTTTAGGGTTTTATTTTTGTTTGGAATTTTGTGTTAGGAGTTCTCTTTATCACCTGGTTCCACTTATTCTATATCCTTCCCACAGTTTCTTGAGGGAGAGTGCAACTTGCCATTCCCTACTCTGCCATCTTGGGTCCCTCTGTTCTTCTATTTCAAAATTGTTTTAGCCATTTGAGGACCTTTGGAATTCCATATGAGATTAAAGATCAACTTTTCCATTTCTGCAAAATGGCTGCTGGAATTTTGATAGGATTTGCACTGAATTTGTAAATTGCTTGAGGCATTATTGACAACAATATAAAGTCGTTCAATACATGAACATGAGGTGTCTTTCCATTTATTTAGGTTTCCTTTAATTTCTTTCAGCAATGTTTTGTAGTTTTCAGTGTACAAGTCTTTCACCTCTTTGGTTAAATTTATTCCTAGGTATTTTATTCTTTTAGATGTGATTGTAAATGCAATTGTTTTCTTGATTCCCTTTACAGATTGTTCATTACTGATGTATAGGAACCCAACTGGATTCTGTGTGTTTATATTGTATCTTACAACTTTGCTGAATTCATTTTTTAGTTCCAGTAATTTTCTTATGAATCTTTGTGGTTTTCTATATATAGGACCTTGTCCTTTGCAAATAGGGTTAGTTTGACTTATTTCTTCTTCTTGCCTGGTTGCTCTGGCTAGAACTTCCAGTAAATGTTGAATAGCAATGGTGACATCCTTGCCTTCTTACTGATATTAGAGAGAAAGTTTTCAGTCTTTCACCATTGAGTATGATATTCACTGTGGGTTTTTCATAAATGGACTTTATCATGTTAAGAAACTTCCCTCCTATTCCTTGTTTTCTGAGTTCTCTTTATGAAAAATGTTGGATTTTGTCAAATGATTTTTCTGCATCAATTAAGATGTTTGTGTATTTTTCCCCCCTTTATTCTAGTAATGTGGTATATTACAATGATTGATTTTCTTATGTTGAACCATCCTTGAATTCCTGGAATAAATCCCATTTGGTCATGGTGTATAATCCTTTTTACTGTTGGATTTGGTTTGCCAGTATTTGGTTGAGGATTTTTGCATGTATATTACTAAGGGACATTGGTCTAATTTTCTTTTCTTGTGCTGCCTTTATCTTGCTTTGGAATCAGGGTAATGCTGGCCTCCTAGAATGAGTTAAGAAGTAACCCTCCTATTTTTTGCAAGAGTTTGAGAGAGATTAATATTAAATCTTCTTTAAATATTTGATAGAATTCAGCAGTGAAACCACCTGGTCTTTGGCTTTTTTTTTTTTTTTTTTTGAGTTTTTAGATCACTGATTCAATCTCTTTACTTATTATAAGTCTGTTATGATTTTCTGTTACCTCTTGCATCAGATTAGGTAATTTATAGGTTTTCTATGAATCTGTCCATTTCATCTAGGTTTGCTAATTTGTTGGCATATAATTGTTCATAGTACCCTCTTAAAATCCTTTTTATTTCTGTAAAGTCAGTAGTAATGTCTTCACTTTCATTTCTTTACTTTTTTAAAGATGTGTTTTATTTATTTATTTCTGCCCCTCCTTCCCCCCCGCCCCATTGTTTGCACTTGCTGTGTCTGTTCGTTGTGTGCTTGTCTTCTTTTTAGGAGGCACTGGGAACCGAACCCGGGACCTCTTATGTGGGAGGGAGGCACCCAATTGCTTGAGCCACTTCTGCTGCCTGCTTGTTGTGTCTCTCCTTGTTTTTCCTCGTTGTGTCTCTTTGTTGCATCATCTCGTTACATCATATTCTTGTATCACTCACCCCACCAGCCTGTTGTGTTAGCTCACTGTCTTGCTTGTCTTCTTTAGAAGGCACCAGGAACTGAACCTATGACCTTCCATGTGATAGGTGGGCACCCAACTGCTTGAGCCACATCTGCTTCCCTCCACTTTCATTTCTGACTTTATTTATTTGTGTCCTCTCTTTCATTGTCAGTCTGGCTAAAGTTTTGTTAATTTTATTGATCTTTTCATAAATCAAATTTTGGTTTTGCTGATTCTCTCTATTGTTTTTTCTATTCTCTATTTCATTTAACTCTGCTCTAATCCTTACTATTTCCTTTCTACTAACTTTGAGCTTAGTTTCTTCTTCTTGTTCTAGTTTCTTTAGATGTGAATTTAGGCTATTGATTTGTGATCTTTCTTCTTTTGAAATGTAGGCATTTAGAGCTATAAATTTTCCTTTGCTGCATCCCATAAGTTTTGGTATGTTGTGCTTGTAATGACATAAAATACACTATATTTGGTGCCTTGTCATTTTGCCTAGCCATAAGTTTCCCTATTTTGAGTGACCACTCCAGCTAGCCCTGTCCTGGGTGTAACTGCAACTAGCAAGGCATGTACCTCCATATGGTTTAGATGATAAGAATTGCCCTTGCTGATTCTGCGCTTTCACACAGCATAATTTATTAGCAAGGCATGTGTACTTGGGGGCAGTCTTAGTGTGGCCTGCATCTTTCCCTGGAATCCACAAATACATCCTGTACTCAGGACCAGGTGTGTGTCAGCCTGGCAGGATGAAGTACAGACCCCTAGTAGATAAGGGGACTGCCAGTACATTCCTTCCCCTATAGCTCCAGAATATGTAAACATTCACTGGAGACAGTCTGACTCTGGTGGGCATGTTTTATGGCATCCAGCTCACATCCCTGGTGGAGAGGAAGTGGGGCTCTTCCACTGCAGCAGCACATGAGCACAAAAGCGGTGATGTGTGTAAATCATCTCCCTGAGTCAGCCACAGATGGAAATCCACTGGCTATGGGAAACCAGTGCCCACTAACAAAGCTCACCTTGCTCTGGCTCTTCTTTAAGTAAGTAAAATCTTGTTTGACCCAGTGCTGGGTTGTGTGTGTGTGTGTGTGTGTGTGTGTTTTAAAGGTACCGGGGATTGAACCTGGGACCTTGTACATGGGAAGCAGGAGCTCAACCACTGAGCTACACCTACTCCTTTGGGTTGTGCTTTTGTTGGTGACCCTGACACCTGTACTGGAGTAGGTTGACACCTCTTTAGGTGTCTCTCCTTCTGACTGACAGTCTTTATCTCTGTATGACTTGAATGATAAGCTCTGCCCTCAGCTTCTCCAAATGGCCTTTGCCACTTCTGCTTTTCACACCACATAGTTTGAAACTGCTAATCCCCAGTATCCATGGGAAATCCTTACTCCTCTCTTTTTGGTTACAATAAAAGCAAGAGCCTGGGACCCACATATGCTCTCCTTCCCCCACCCCCCAGCTCCCCAATAGCCTTACTGGAGCCTAGGTTAGGTAAGCCCTGGGCCCTCCATTGCCTTCATTCTCCCTCTCCTCTACTGGTTCTTTGATCTAATAAAGCTGTCCTTTCATGCATTTTTTGACTGCTGTGTTTGCATCTCATCACCCTGAAGAATTTCCATATAACATCCAAAACAATTTGTGCAATGAAAAGGGTGATTTCATGCTACTGGTAGCAGCCAGATGGGGATGCTTTTTTTTTTTTTTTTTAAATTTTTTAATAATAATTTTTTTAAAAGATACTTAGACTACATAAATGTTACACAAAAAATATAGGGGGCAAGTGCTTTTAGGTCTTCATGGCTTACTAACCTTTTGTCCCAAGCAGCTTAACACCATTTGGAAAGGCTCCACTGCTTGCTGGCATTCATTGGTGCTGCTTTGTGAGGTTGCCCTTTGTGTCTGTTGGGTGTTGCTTAGGTATCTATCCTAAATTGTGGATCTATTGAAGGCCCAGGGACCTGCACAGAGGCACAGGCTGGCTCCCTAGTGACTGCTTAATTTGGCCATCTGCTTTAGGAGGGCAAGAGGGAGGACAAGGGTCCCTTTTGCTTCCCTAAAAAGGGACACAGGACATGGTGAGACTAGTGAAAATTTAGTATACATTAATTTGGCTATTGTCCTGTGAAAGATATAGGGCCCACATAAAATACAAGAGGGCTAATCCCACATCTATGTGTCTTACGCTGTCCAGGGCATAAGGACTTGCAGGCCTGCCATGGCATTGTATCAAGATGGAAGCCTCCGTTGATCGCCCTGACTGAGCTGTGTCTGCCAGACCTTGTCCAAGGGTATTATATCGTCCCTGGGTTTAGAGACTCTTTCTCCTGCCAGAGCACACAGGGAAGGGGAAAACTCCTGACCTGCATAATGGTACCCCACTGGGCAAAGGAATGCAAGGGTCTGCAACCCTTACATTGCTACTGTCTTCGCTGTTGCCACTCTTCATCATCTGACCCCATGGGATATAGAGGGTCCAATCCTTAATGTGTGGTGGTGAAGGGTCTAATGCAAATGCAAGGGACCTGAGCACCTTGTCCTGGCTCTACCAAAGACCTCCGATGAGGTTTCCTCCCTCCTGAAGAAATGTAAGACACCCAAGCAGTATGCCTGGTCTTTAATGAGTGCCACATAATATCAGCATGTACAGAGTGCTAGTATTATAAGCACTGGGTCTTGAACCTTGCCCAATGATCTGGCCACCTTGTCATTAATAGTTGTGGACCCTAACCCCTCTGAGGTTGATTGGGATACCCTGGAGAGAGAGGCAGCAGAATATGGGACAGTGAGGAGGATCCCCCAATTTTTTCCAATAATGACCTACAAGGTTGTGGCAGTTTGGTATTGTTTATGAATTCCAAAAATATATATTGGATTGTGTTTGTAAACTGGACTGTTCCTCTGGGCATATTAGATTGTATTAGATTCAGAGGTTTCATTTTTACTTTACTGAATCAAGTTTAGGGCTTTTATTTGACCACATCATTAGGGCAACTCAATTTGAGTCCCTGCCCCCCCCCCCCATGGGCTATATAAACTGATGCTCAATCAAAGACAGGAAAGTAAATACACAGAGAAGGAGAACACAGAGAGTTTAGATTTTTGGCGCTGGAGCCCTGGGGAGAGATCTAAGCTGTTGGCATGATAGTTTACAGCTGACCTTGTGGAGAGAGCAGAGCAGTTGAGCCTGGAAAGAGATGAGCCCCAGGAAGAGAGATGAGCCTTATGCCAGTCTACAGCTGAGATTGGAAGAAACTGGGACCATGGAGCATTAAGAGGAAGAGGAAACCTGAACCCTTGCAGATATTGGCAGCCGCTTTGCTCCAACACGTGGCAATGGACTTTGGCGTTAGAAGTAACTTTAATCTTTATGGCCTTGTGACTGTAAGCTTCTAACCCAAATAAATAGCCTTTATAAAAGCCGATAGATTTCTGATACTTTGCATCAGCACACCTTTAGCTGACTAATACAAAGGTCAAACAAATCCCAGACAGGGAGGATACTGAATCCATAGCCAGAAATTTTTCCTAGACTAGAAATTCAAATCATTCTTAAGGAGTTTGTTCCACAGGTGGCAGACTGGTTGCTAAGGGCATTCAACATGGAGTCTGAATTATTAGTAAACCCTTGGAAGATGAGACATTTAACAGGCATTGCCAAGAACTCCACATTACATAATTTACCCTGGGACCCTCCTGGTTTCTGTGCTAAATTTATCTATGACTACCAGGGTCCCACCATATTTAAAAGGGAGAGAGGCTGTCTCTGTACCTGGGGTAAGAAAGCTGAAGACATAGAGAAGGGAAGTGAGAATGAAGAGGCCTCTAAGACCCCTAAAGTTGAGGATGCTTTACCCTTCCTCACATGGATTTTTATGGCATGGAAGAGAGCTTTTTCCTCAGTGGTCATTATTGCTGCTAAGTTGTACACCATGTGGAGGGCCATAGAGGAAGCAAGGGGACCCCTATATAAAATAGGAATGGTACAGTGGGTATATCATTTTGATACCCACCCTGATAAAGATGACTCAGAATCCACTGCTAACCCAGAGGAGGCACCTTTTGCTCCAGAGGCCTGGGAGTTCTTTCTCCAGGGAGTCCCTCTAAATTACCAAGTGGCAATCTTAACCTTACTAGCTCAGGCCCAAACCATTAAGGGGGCCTTAGATGGTCTTGACTTGTTGACCTGTCATTTATCCCAAGTTGAGGGATCAGAGGGAGACTACCCTGCATTCCCAGCCTTTAGCATGCTATAATCACATTGCCTGGGACAGGCATTTTAGTGGGCCTGAGGTTACGATCTATATCAGTGCCCGATTATGATTTCCAGGCTGATTTTTATTGGTGATAAAGGGATTTGGGCCTCCCTAATGACCTCATTTCAGGCTAACCCAGTAGCTCCCTGGAACTGCTGTTCAGGGCAATTATACATATGCAATAGGCAAGACTGGAGTGGTCCTCCAAAGTTAATTACAGGAGTTCCACCCCATGGGGAATAGATGGTACTCCCATCAACCAGGCTTTCCCTCACAGAGGAACCTTATTTGAGGCCTTGCTACAAGGGCCCCCTGGGCCCAGGGACACTTCCAAGCTCCTAATGTGGAGCAGCAGCATTCACCCAGTAATATGGTCAAATAATCGGGAGGAGAGGAATGCTTCCCAAACTTACAAGACTAGAGACCTCCTTAACCAAGAGAGTAGGGACTTGGCATGTCCCTGGAGATCAGATCACCTCTGGAGACAATCATCTCTTCACAACCATGGTAGTTCATTAGAGCTCTTGAAATAAACAGCAATTCTTGAGCCTTCTAGATACTAGAATACAGGCCACTGTGTTACCTGGACACCCCAGATTATACCCAAATGGAAAGCCTTATATGTTAAGGGAGTTTCAGATAAAGTCATATCTGAAAAACAAATTTAAATGGTTGTAACCTTTGGAACAATTTTTATTAAACAACTCCCAGTGGTGGTGGCTCCTCTAGTCCTTCTATTCCCTGTTATAGGTAGAGACATCCTATATCATTGCATGACTTCCTGGAATAAACCCAAATACATTGCCTTGGGAGAAGCTAACTGGGATCCAGTTGAGCTACCTGCACCAATCAAGGTGGTACATACACCTTAGTATTGCCTAAGACAAGGTATAGAAGGGCTATGGCCTGTTAAGGATTTAGTGGATAAGGAAGTTCTCATTCCTACCATTTCTCCATTTAATAGCTCTGTTTGGCCAGTACTAAAGCCAGCCACTAGCAAATGGAGACCAATCATTGATTATCGAAATTTAAATTCTCAAGTGCTACCTCTTAAGGCACTCACACCTAATATCATTGAGATGACTAAGGATACACAGAGTTTCAGGTTCTTACTTTACTATAATAGGTTTGGACAATATGTTCTACTCCATTCAGATAGCCCCTATCTCCCAGGTCCAGTTTGCCTTCATGTTTGACAGCACCCAAAACATCTTCACCTGATTGCCTATGGGCTACTCAATATCCCACAATTGCACACAATTTATACCAACAGGATTTCCAAAAGCTTACACTTAAACATTGTCAGTACTGGCATTATATAAGGATCTCCTTTTGTGGAGACCCACAGAGGAGACAGTCAAACATGCTCTATTTACTTTTAAACAATATCTATAAGACCTGGGATGGACTCTGACCCCACTTAAGGGCCAAGTACCCACAACTAGTGTTAAGTTCCTAGGAATTACTTGCTCCTTCAAGGGGTGTGAAATTCCCAATGCAGTAAAACAACACATTCTCACTCTCACAGATCCTCAAACACTCAAGCAGGCACAACATCTACTATAAGTCTTTATGTTCTGGTGTCAGCACATTCCACATCTGACTGTATTACTCAAATTTATATATGCCATCACCCAGAAATCTAGCTCCTATCAATAGGACCCTGAGCAAGAGAGGGCCCTTCAATGGGTACAGCAGGTGGTTCAGAAAGACTTGCCGCTGGTACCCCTAGGTCCAACTATAGATTAAAGGCAATTTCCACAGTTGACTATGCTCCTTGGAGCCTTTAGACACACCATGGTAAAACATGGCTACTGTGACAGTTTGAATTTGGTGAATCCCCTAAAAAGATTACGTTTTTGAACTAATCCATTCCTGTGAGTATGAGACACTTAGATTGCATTAGATTCTGTTAAAGGACCTTGATTAGAGCACTTGATTAGATCACTTTTGATTGCACTATGTCAGTGAGGCATGACACAGGTTGGGTCTCCAACCTCTTGCTAGGTCTTATATAAACTGAGAACATAGAGAGAGACACAGAGAAAGGAAGCTACCATTTTGATCCTGCCATGTAAGAGAGAATTTAAGGATCACTAACAGCCGAAGTTAAGGAATGAAGCCCCCAAAAGGCTGGGCCCACAGAGCAGCTCAAGGCTGAAGAGATGAGCCATATGCCTGACTGTTCACAGCTGGACTCCAGGAGATGGTGATCCTGGAGTGGAAGGCAGAAATCTTGGCAGAGATCAGCTGCCACCTTGCTCACCACATGGCAGGATGCCAGGATCACCAGTAGCTGACTTTGGTGAGAAAGCATCTCTGATAGTGCCTTGATTTGGACAATTCATGGCCTTGGAACTGTAAGATTTTCCTCTAATAAAGTTCCCATTATAAAGTCAACCCATTTCGGGTACTTTGCATTGGCAGCCTTTGGCAAACTAAGAAAGCCACTATGGGTTTCTGGATCAGAAAGTTGCCCCCAGCGGCCGCCCAGTACACTACAATGGAAAGACAGATCCTACAGACATACTGTGTTTTCCTAGAGACCAAGCCACTTACAGGGTCCCAGACCATTTTTCTGTGAACCCAGGGCCCCATCTTTGCCTGTATAAGGGATATCTCCCAATAGCGGCTCAGCACAGCCACTGGAACCTCTTTGCTTAAATGGAAATGGGTACTTTCAGGAAAGGGCAGAATCTGACTTATGGGGCCTCTCTAAAATCCAAGAGGATGTGGCTTCCCCCATGCTCAGCCCCTCTCCTGCAGGGTTGAAGGAACAAGTGGCAGTGCCCCCACTGCCCAAGCCCCTTGCTAAGTGGGATCCCCCTTGAATCAACCATCTGATATGAAAAGGGAGTTGTTATCTTTCACTGATGGCAGTGCTACCGTTATACTCAATGGTGCCCACTGGAAGTCCATAGTATGTCACCCAGCTTCAGGTGCTTCCCTGAGCAAGGAGGGGATACAGGACTCCCCACAAAAGGCATACCTAACCACTGTGTCTTTAACTATAGGAGATGCTCTGGCCCATGGCCGGTCTGAAGCGTGTATCTTTCCCAATTCTTGGGCAGTTACTAATGGATTAGCTGTATGGTCTGGATTCAGGAAACAGAACAACTTCAACATACAAGGTGAGCTCCTCTGGGGAGACATCATTTGGAAGGAGCTAGCACAGGTTAATAAAACTGTCTTCATCTCACATGTGTTTGTGCATACAACAGCATACACTGCTGAGGCATTTTTTGGGGGAGTGTCGTTTTTATTGAGGTAAAATACATAGAACACAAATTTTGCTATTTCAACCACTTTTAAGCATATACTTCAGTGGCATTAATTACATTCACAATGTTGGGCGGCCACTACCACTATTTCCAAAATTTTTCATCAGCCCAAAGAGAAACTCTGTACCCATTAAGCAATAACTCCCCATGCCCCCCTCTATCAGCCCCTGGTAACGCTAATCTACTTTGCCTCTATGGATTTGCCTATTCTAGATATTTCCTATAATTTCTCAGTTTCACTGAGAATTGTGTTTTCAAGGTTCATCCATGTTGTCGCATATATCAGAACTTCATTCCTTTTTATTGCTGAATAATATTCCATGATGTATATATATCACATTTTGTTTATTCATTCATCTGTTCCTGGGCACTTAGGTTGTGTCTACCTTTCAACTACTGTGAATAATCTTGCTATGAACATGGGTGTACAAGTATCTGTTTGAGTCCCTGTTTTTAATTCTTTGGGCGGCATTTTTTTTTTTAATGAATGATAACTTCCCTTTATTCGAGTCTCCATAATCACACCATAAATTTCTTGGGGCAGATACATATCTTTAATAAAATTCTGGACAGTTTTTAGGCCAAGATGAAATCTTACACTGAATGTGCTCACAAGTTATCTGTTGCTAATAGCATAATATCAAATTATTTCCACATGTAAAAAATGGTTTAATTATCTGGATAAACCAGTCTTTCCTTTTCTTTTCACTCCCAGCCTCATTTTTGGGCCTCAAAAATGTAGGTAAGTAGGTGGAAAAGCAAGCAGGAGGATTGTGGTATTATTTATTTATTTGAGAAGTTGTGAGTTAAAAAACAATCATGCATACCATGTAGGATTCCCATACCTCTGCCCCACCACCAACACCTTACATTGTTGTGACACATTTGTTACAATGATGAAAGAACATTGTCATAATATAACTGCTATCTATAGTCCATAGCTTGTATTTGGTATATTTTTCCCACAAACCATCCTCTTATTAACACCATGTATTAGTATTATATATTTGTTATAGCTCATGAGAGAGTGTTCTCATATTTGTACTGCTAACCACAGTCCATCATCTACCATGAGGTTCACTGTGTTATACAGTACCATGCCTTGTACAATCCATCCAAAGCGTACTCGCAGTGGCTCCCAGTTTCATCACAAAGTTGTGCTGTCATCAGCTCAGTCCATTTCAGAACGTCTTCATTATTCAAAAGGAAAAATCCCATACCCCCTTATACTGCCCATTATTGACCCTTAGCATTGATATAGTACCTTATTTGCCATTGCTATAAAAATATTACAATATTACTGTTAACTATAGTCTTTACCTTACATTAGTTATATTTTTCCCCATGTATCTCCATATTCTTAATACCTTATAATACAGGAACATTCTCTGTTTGTATATTAACCACAATTACCATCCAGCACAGAAATTACTATGTTATACAGCCCCGAGATTGCTGAGGCACATTTTAACCACACAGACCAGCTTATGTGAACACCCTCACATACACCCATGATAGAATCGGAGAATGCACAGCCAAAAATTTCAGTGTCATTAACAGAATGGGTGCATATCACATCAGGCCACAGGGGGCGCCAAGCTTTGACTGCCTGGCCCTATATTGCAAAGGCATACCACTAACGCCTGCCTGTTCCTTATGTGCACAGAGCACGCTACGGAAGTACTCCTGTGGGGGCAAATTCCTCATGGGGAGCTCCCTTTTTCTGGATGGCAGCTTGACTATATAGGACCCCTTCTACCCTCAGCCGGAGCCTAGATGACAGACTCCTTCTCAGGGCTTCTATTGGCCTATTCTTGTAGGTGTACCACAGCAGACACCACTATTCAGGGCATCATCAAGTCCATATTGGCCCCCTTGGCCCACCCCACCCTATTGATTCAGACCAAGGGACTATTTCACAGCCCAAGTGGTGGAAATGTGGGCCTTAGAACAAGGAGTTTTGTGGAACTTCCATTTGCTCTGTAGGCCTCAAGCCTGCTGTCTTTATAGAGAGACACAATGAGCTCCTTAAACAATTGTTACTTAAAGTTACAGCACATACACAGAAGAACACACAGAGAACAGACAGCCAGCACAAAACAACGAGAGGCGGGGGGAGAAATAAATAAATAAATAAATCTTTAAAAATAAAATAAAATAAAATAAAGTTACAGCACAGTAAATGGCCCACCACAGGGACTGCAATGCTACCCCAGGCTGTAATTATACTCAACGCTAGGACCCTGGGTATAATATGCCTTGTACGAATTATTTGATGCCAGGCATCTGAAGTTTTATTAATTAAAGGAAAATTTCATGCCTGCCAATGGGATGGGGGTGTCCACTATCCAAGGGGGGCCCCAACTATCCAAATTACACCTAGCAACCAGTTCTCACCTTGTTTTTGACTTTTTGCTATTTCCCTGTCTGTGGGTAGATGGCACCCTGACCATAGGGCACGTTACATATTCTGACCATCTAAAGATTAGAAGTCCAGCTGGCACTCCCTGATTGCTGATTCTTGACACACATGCTTCCTTGCTGGGGCCCTCACCCCATCTCTGCTGACATTTACAGGATATAAAGGATGGTTATTGCATTCTCATTCTTCTGCTCTTTTGCAGAAAGTGGAAATAATAGCACCAGGACCCACTAGCAGTACTGTGTGGGTCACAATTAGGGGTGCATCCAAGTTAAAGGTGGTGGATGTCGGCCACATCCGCAGATAATAACCTCACATGCATTCGTGTATTGGGTACCGAGGGCCTGGTCACAAAACAAGGCCCCAAATCTGGAAGTCAATAGCTTCAAAATGGATATGGCTATAAGAGAATGAATTATGCAAGTGATAGAAAAGGAATGTGCTGCCCAGAATCCTGCTATAATAATTCAAATGGTTATGACACATAAGGCCACGAGGCAATCTGTACACTGCCATTGCTCACCCTGGCTTTGTTTCTTACTCTTCCTGGTGGCTGCTTGGGTGGCAGGCCTCCTTCTAGATCTCCAGGGCCTCTGCTCCTTGGTGCATACTTGCGGCAACTACAAACACACAGTCCCAAACTCTTCCACCGATTGGCACACAGGGCAATGCTGGGCAGCCCTCTTCAATCCTGCACCTGTCATGCTACAGAAACTGGCTAACTCAACCCACAGCCTGATCTTCCAACATTGGATGCAATGGAAGTGATGCTTGGCAAAGCCCACTTACAGTCTATCATATGTCTTAGAGGAGTGATTTTGACTACCCAATAGCTTTCAAGTCAAGCCCAAATGTCTTACTGGCCTATGCCCCCTAGCCTGAATCACCGATGCCCAGTGCCAAAATAATCTATTCCAAGGGTCCATCAAAGTGGCTTTTATTTGTGCACAACATATTCAGTTCTTGTGGATGCAGTCTAGCCAGTCCCATATTCAGACAGCTCAAACAGTCCATAGGTTTGCACTTGATGATCCCAGGATCTTGGCCTATATTTGTAACTCCAGTTACAGACCGATGGCTTGTCAAATTATATTAGCCCTAGCCATCACCTTATGCCAAACGGCCCTCCAACATGATGACACTGACTACCCTGAGTAGCTAGCACAAGAAAAGAGAATGCCCTAGCCTACGAACTTGTTGCTGGAGCAGGCTCTGCCTCCACTGCAGAAGTTGAAGTACAGGACCTACAGTGCCTCTTACAGCTCTGGGACTCAGACTTGGAACTATACCCCACAGAGATTGCCAACTGTCTGCCCAGTGAGCCCATATGGTACCTAGAAGCCTGCAGAAATAAAAGCCACAACTTCCATGATTATAACCTTGCCCCGAGATTAGTGACCCCCTACTGATTAGTTAAGCAATTTGTCTCTAACATTTTGGATGATGATTCATGCCAACCCAGAAAGCCCCTCCCTGACCTACTCTTCCTATGTGTACTAATGCAGAGAAATTCTTGCTCCACAGTCCCAACTGAGGGGTTCCTTGCACACAGCATCATGAGTACCCCCAACCCCATGCTGACATCTTGGCTTTCCCCACGCTTCTCCCCATGATACCCGACCTGCCTTCTTGGCAATATTCATCCATTGACAATTTTGTTCATGCACATCACTGAAATAGTGGCCCATGAGCTATAATAATGGAAATGCTGAGTATGCCACCACCAGGGGCAGGCTGATTCCCCAAAGTTTGTACTTTACCTCACCAAAGTGGTCCCGGATGAACTTCTGTCTTGGACAAAGGTCAAGCACTCTAGGGCACCCCTAAAGTTATGAGATGCCCCAAGGTGGCTACCAGGTACCCTGCCCTTCCACACAAAAGTTGCAGGTCACACAGAACAAGACTGTGATGACTCCATTTAATTCATATACTATTTATTTTGCTTTCTAGATCTGCCATGATCCTCAGGCCTCTTGGCCAAATGTCACTGATTGGTTACACAACCAAAACTATCTCTACATAGCCCTTCATAGCTCTTTGAGGGATATATCTCTATGATGGCAAATAGATACCCTCCAAATCAATCAACCGTTGTCAGCCGCAATAGCCCAGCATAGGCAACTGGTACACCAGACCCTGGGCCTCATGCAGCAATAGTGTAGCTCCCTAGTTCAAATGGTCTTTGGCAATAGAATAGCATTGGGTTGCCTGCTGGCTAAACATGGGGGAATCTGTGCTATGATTGACATGGCCTGTTGCATAAACATCAACAACTCAGGGCAAGTCCAATATAATTTATAAAAGTGCAATGATAGATACATGTTATTAATAATATCTACAACACTTTCATTAAAATGTATACCACTTTCCAAACCTTCACTATCTTCAAGTCTGCCTGGGACATTTTCTCATGGCTAAACCTCACCATCTGGGGAGACTGGCTCTGCCAGGCCTTCCAATTACTAGTCATAGGACTAGTTCTAATTATGATCATGGTACCCTAATTTAGACTGATCATTTGAATCATAAGGAAAAACTTGAATGTGCTCTAAATGTCTTGACGACCCAGGCCATAGCCATCTTATAAAATGATACCGAGGTACTGCAGGGTGGATGGTAATGATGTAAAATAAATTATATTTGGTATCTTGTCATTTTGCCTAGTTATAAATTCCCCTTTTGAGTGACCACTCCAGCTAGCCCTGTCATGGGCAAAACCCCAGCTAGCAAGGTATGTATCTCCATATGGCCTGGATGATAAGAGCTGCCCTCAGCTTCTCCAAATGGCCCTTGCCGCTTCTGCTTTTCATGCCATATAGTTTATTGGCATATGTAGTCCTCCATGGACTCTCACAGGAGCTTAGGTTAGGTAAGCCCTAGGCCCCTCTGCTGGCCTCATTCTCCCCTCTCCTCTTCCAGGTTTTTTGATCTAATAAAGTTATGCTTTCAGGCATTCTCAGCTGTCTGCTATCTGTGTTTGCATCTCGTCACCCAAACAACTTCCACAGAACATCCAATACAGTGTTTTCATTTTCATTTGTCTGAAGATATTTCTTAATTTCCCTTGTGACTTCTTTGACCCATTGGCTGTTTAATAGCATATTGTTTAATTTCCACATATTTATAAGTTTTCCAGTTTTCCTTCTGTTATTGATTTCTAGCTTTATTTCACTGTGGTCCAAAAAGATACTTTGCATGACTTCAATATTTTAAAATTTATTAAGATTTTATTTGTGGCCTAACATATGTATTCTGGAAAATGTTCCATGTGCACTTGAGAAGAATGTGTGTTCTGCTGTTGTTGGATGGAGTGCTTTATGGCTGTCCTTTAGGTCTAATTGGTTAATAGTGTTGTTCAAGTCCTCTATTTCCTTATTGATCTTTTATTAGATGTTCTATCAGTTATTGAAAGTGGTGTATTGAAATCTCCAACTATAATAGATTCTGTAGTAAGTTGTAGAACTATCTATTTTCCCCTTCAATTCTGTCAATTTTTGCTTCATAAATTTTGGGACTTTGTTGTGAGATGGATATATGTTTATAATCACTGTGTCTTCTTGCTGAATTGAAACTTTAACCATATATAATACCCTTCTTTCTCTCTTGCGATCTTTGATGTAAAGTCTATTTTGTCTGACAATAATGTAGCCACTCCAGCTTTCTTTTTTCAGTTTTATAATTTTCAAAATTTTTATTTTATTTTTTAAAAAGCTTTAGGTTATATAAATGATACATTGAAAATATCAGGGGATTCCCATATACCCCACCCTTGCCCCTCCCATGCTTTTCCCCATTAACATCTTTCATTAGTGTGGTACATTTGTTACAATTGAAGAACAACTATTGAAGCATTGCTGCTAACCATGGCTAATAATTTACATTACAGTTTATCCTTTGCACCATACATTTTTATAGGTTTTGACATGTATAATGGCCTGTATCTGTCACTTCAATGTCATTCAGAACAAATCCAATGTCCCAAAAATGCCCCATGTTACACCTATTCTTCCATCTCCCTCCCCTCAGAATCTCTAGTGACCACTGCCTTTTTATCAATGTTACAAGTTCTTTCATTGCTAGAATAATAATAAGTCTATTTTAGTCCATAGTTGCATTACCCCCCTTATGTTTGTTCATTCCTCAATCTTGAAGATTTTAGGATGCTGATGCCCCCTCTGTTTCTGATTAAGAGGGAGCTGAGATCCCATGGGGCAGATGGATGGAACTGCCATGCTTGCAATAGTAGATACTCTCTGTTTTTTGGCATGGGTGTTGTCCGTCATCATCCTTTTGTTAATTGTCCTAGGGGAGTCTGATTAACTGGAGAGCAGGTGTTGCTACTCTGCTGAAATTCAGGACTCAAATGGCATATGAATAGATTGAAGGTTTAAGTCTCTGGGACATATATTTAATGAGTGTAATGTTAATTATAGGTTCAAATAAAAAGGGCAGAAGAGCCATGTGTAGGTAAATTATAAATGAGTCTAATTCTGTTATATTGGGGAATATATATTCCAAGGTAAGGCCCACTGACAGGGTGCCAAATTCTTGAGATTGTCTGCCCTGCCTATAGTGTTTAGATGTCTCTAGAGCCCTCAGGAGCACCCCTGTTTGAGGCACTGTTTACTGTGGCAGTCAATGAGATTCTCCTGAGATGTGCATAAGTGTAACCTCTGGAATGACCTCCCAACTCACTTTGAAATCTCATAGCCATTGTATTAGTCAGCCAAAGGAGTGCTGATGTAAAATATCAGAACTCTGTTGGCTTTTATAAGGGGTATTTATTTGGGGCAGAAGCTTACAGTTAACAGGCCATAAAGCATATGTTACTTCCCTCACCAAAGTCTATTGCCACATGTTGGGGCAAGATGGCTGCCAACGTCTGCCAAGAGTTCAGGCTTCTTGGGTTCCTCTCGTCCTGGGGCTCCATTTCTCTCCAGGCTCAGCTGCTGTGCTCTCTCCACAAGGCCAGCTGTAGACTATCAGGTGAATGGTTCTGTCTTTTTTGCTGGGGCCTTCTTTCCTTCCTCACAACCAAGTTCTTCTGTGTGCTTACTTCCTGGGGCTACAGTTTAAAAACTCCGGCATCAAATCTCCAACATCAAAACTCCAACTAACTCTTCTGCCATGTCGTTTTCTCGTCCTACTGACTCAATCAAAGCCCTAATCATAATTTAATCAAGTAAAAGTAAAACCTCTCAATCTAATACACTCTAATATGTCCAGAGGAAAAGACCAGTTTACAAACATAATCCAATATTTCTTTTTGGAATTCATCTATAATAGCAAACTGCTACATTCCACCCTCTGAATTCCAAAAGACATTACAAAAGTCAAAAAACCTTATTTCAGTAACAATACTAAGTACAAAATCGTATCATAATCAGTTTAAAGAAATACAGTTTGTCTTGGGGCAAAGTCCTGTCTGCTATAGATCTCTGAAACTTAAAAAAAAATTTATCTGCTTCCAATACACAAATGGACAGACAAAGGCTAAACATTTTCATTATGATAAGGAGAAATTGGGATGGAATCATGAGTCATGGGTCCTCTACAGTTCAGTAAACCTGCAGGGCATCCTCCATTTGATTTCAAAGTCTGAGAGTCATTCTTTTTTTTTTTTTAATATTTTATTTTTAAAGAAGCTTTAGATTACATAAACATTACATGAAATATAGAGGATACCCATATGCCCCACCTCCACCCCTCCACACACTTTCTCCCATTAACAACATCTTTCATTAGGGTGTTATATTTGTTACAATTGATGAAAACATATTGAAGCATTGCTACTAACCATGGACTGTAGTTGACATTATAGTATATACTCTGTGTCACACAATTTTATATGTTATGAAAAAATGTATAATGATCTCTATCCATCATTGCAATGTCATGCAAGACAATTCAAATGTCCCAAAAATGTCCCCATGTTACACCTATTATTCCTTCTTCCTCTTCAGAACCTCTGTTGGCCATTGCCTTTATTTATATATATATATATATATATATTTTTTTTTT
>JAQZBX010053329.1:0-18932 GCA_029593785.1 Cabassous unicinctus | reverse complement strand
TGCTTTTCATGAGGTCCTGGATTTCCTCAAAGCCCAGAACAGTGTGAAACTCATTCCCAGGAGTCAGCAAGGGGTGGGAGAGACCCCCAGGGCTCCACCGGCCCCTCCTCCACACCCCTGTTTGCCACAATGGAGGGAAATCCAGTGAGAGGAGCCTGTGCTTTGCCTTGTAGCAAGCCTCCTGTCCCTACAGCTAGGGGTGCTCCGGCAAATGCCCTCCTCATCCTCCCTGGGGCCAGGCGGGGGCCCTGGGGGAGGAAGGGAGGGCTGAGCTCCAGACAGCCACCCCCACTGTGCTACAGACCAGCAGCTCCGCCCCTTCCCCCTCACCTACCCCAAGAATTCCGGAGATGACAGAGCCCACAGGTTGCTTTGTATCTCTCTACATTTCTGGTCTAGGAGCCAGGGGGCCCAGACTCCCAAGATGGAATCCCCATAGGTCAGAGGATGAGCTCGTTTTGTCCCTCCATCGGACAGGAGGGACACCACACCCACCCCGCTCCAGAGTGAGGCCAGAAGGAGAGAGAGCCTTCCTTCCTCATTCACTCATTCATTTAACAGCAATCCACAGCACCTACCACTTGCCAGGCTTTGGGTTAGCCACTAGGAATGCACAGAACAGGCCTGGTCTTGCCGTGGAGTTGAACGCCTCCATGTGCCCTGCTTGGCGCTAGGCACCTGGGGAGACCCCAGCATAAGAAGAAAGCATCCCCTCAGGAGCTCATGATCCAGAGAGAGGCATGGCAAACAAGCAAGCCCCCACCAGGCTGCCCCTGGGATGCCAGCCCAGACGCCGACAGGCTGTACCTGGGCACGTGCACGTCTCTGAATTCTGGAAGGTCCGGAGGGAAGGGGTCCATTCAGCCGCACTCATCTCTTCTAATGCCCTTTGTACCGAGATGGTCTTCCTGATATAGACCTGAACCTTTCTCACTGTGCTTTGAAATAATACACTGCTAGTTCCATCTGCAGGGCACTTCTACCCCCTCCAGGGAACTTCCACTTGGGGGTGGAAGGAGAAGGTGTAGGACAGAGGGAAGGGGGCCAGGGCTGGGGGCTTTGGGCAGTGCCTCACCTACCAGGCCTTCATTTCTTCCTGGAGACAAAGCTGCCCACCAGACGTGCCACCCAGCATTGTGTGGCCTTCACAGGTTAATAAGTGCAAAGAACCTTTCATTTACTGAGTGCTTACTGCATACCTAGCTGAGTACAAAGGGCTTTCATGCATTTTCTCGGAGAATTCTCTGCCCAGGCTTGGAATGGTTAACTAAAGGTTAACAGAGTCGCACAGGTAGAAAGTAGCAAGCTCCAAATTTGGGCCCTTGGATTGGAGCCAGTTGGCTCCAGTACTACTGAGCACTGCCTCTCCCCAAAGCTCTTTACAGAACTAAAAAGGGGCCTACAGATGCCCATGTTGATGATTTTCTCTTCAGAATGCCAAGTCCTGTGTGGCAAATGTTTCAGGCAATGAGTCCCAAAGCTTATGGGGGGGGGTGCCCCTTGCCCACCCGCCCTCTTCCCATCCCATCCCCTCGGCTGCAGGGAGTGGGAAACCACACAGGACAGCCAAACTGATGTCACAAGACTCATTTATTTTAATAAAAGTCGAACCTCTTCAACTACATTTCCATCCACAAGCCATCACCATTTCAGGACTATTGCTCAGCCCTGGGTGGCAGAGATGGCCCCCTCCATGTCTGAGCGGTGGCTTCCAGCTAAAAGTTCATCACAGAAAATGTGATGCCTAATAAATTGGAGCCTTCCCCGCTTTAAATCATTTTTAAACCACGATTGCCGAACAAAATATAATTATTACAAGCTGGCCATTTGTAACAGGGAAATCTCATTAAAACGATTCCATGCTGGAAAGGCAGGTGGGAGGAGGAGGTGAGGGGGTGGCGGGCGGGAGACAGGGGAGCGGGGAGGCCTGAGGAACGCTTGGAAAGAGCTAGGGGATGCTCTTAATTACAGATTGATTATTTCTGGTGATTGAGCACAGAATATAATCAACCCAACATTTCCAGGCCAGAGCAGAAGGGGTGGGGACAGGCAGGGTGACAAGGATAGAGGAATTTTCCAGATTGTCCTTTATTCTGAGCTGAGCAACTGGCCCCCTGCATTGGACTTCTGGCTCATCGGCCACCCAGGGAGGTGGCTGGAGAGATGGCCAGCAGCTGACAGCTGTTGAGGAACGAAGGCTGATTCTCTGGAAGATGCAGACACTAGACTTGAAATCAAAGAAACTGGGTTCAAATCCCAGCTCTGACCCTTGTGAGCTGGTACCTGTGGGGAATTGATTGACTCAAAGTGTCCAAGCCTCAGTTTTCCAGTGACTGAAATGGGTATAATCCAGCCCTCCCAGTAGGGCTGTGGGAGGATCACCTGGGACAACACAAGTATAAATTACTTCACCTGACATGGAGCAGATGCTGGAATATCTGTGGGATCTAAATTTCCTCAAAGATGCTGAGATGTGAATAGCAGCTGTCGGAAAAAGACAACGGTATCACTTCCCTGGGAGAATAAGGACAAGACAGAAGTACCTCCCAGGATAGGGGTCCTGGCTGCTCCTTCTCTGAGACAGCGGAGGGAGGCTTGGCTTCCCAGAGGACCACTTGTCCTGGGTGTGGCACTTGCTGCTGAGCAGGTGCTGGGCTACGGGAGTGTCTGTGGGTTTTGCATCTCTGTTTTACCAGGGATTTTCACCTCTCTTCCCATCGCCTCTCCTGTTTCCGGGGAGAGCCACAGGCCCCCTCTCAGCTCAGCCACACTGCCCTCGTCCTTAGCTCCAAGCCTGATCCAGACAATTGCCCTGACCTCTTCCCCTTCCTTCTTCCAGTGTCTCCACCCTCCAGCCCAGCTTCCGTGGCCATGTCCATTCAGCCCAGGAGACACCCTCTGGTCTCTTCGAGTCAGCTCAGCTCACTCCCCTGAGATCTTGGTGGGAAACTCCGTGCTCTGAGCTCTTGTCTGTAAGGAAGGCCCAAGTGGAGCTGTCCCCGGGCTCCTGCATCGCAGTGGGAACTGTAGAGCCTACACTCCCACAAGGGTTCTTGGGAGCAGTTTGAAAGCCATTTCCAGGAGACGGCTGCTTTCACCTCTTCAGACCCCCACGTGGGACAGTCCCCTTGCAAGGGACCCCCACCCCCTCCCCTAGCAGCATGTGGTCACACATGTGAGCACATCTGTGTGTACACGCCCGTGTGTGTCCTCTACCTTCCCAGAAGCTTCTGGAGGGCGGGGTTGAGATGTCCCTACACTCCCTGCCCCCGACTCCCACTCTGCCATGCCCATGGCAAGGCCAACACACTGGGGGCAAAGATCTCCCCAGACACCTACTGCATCACCAGCTGGCGCCTACCACTTCTGGCTGTGTGGCCTTGAATAGGTCACTTAACCTCTCTGGAGCTCAGCTTCCTCTACAAATTGGAAATGATAATAAAAACTGTTGTTCTTAATAAGGGGGACAAAAGATTGGCGTGCTGGGATGATGATGATGTGCTTCATGATCTTCCTCTTTGCTGAATGGCCCAGGGTCATGGGTGCGGGGGTGGGGAGGGCATCCTCCTGGTTAGAGCCTCTAATTTCCTCAGTCTCCCCTAGGACTGGAGGAGGAGGTGACCAGGCTCTGCCTAGCCCCGGGCTCTCTGCTCCCCACTCTTCTCAAGCACCTCTCTGTGACTGCCCGGGTGGCACAGCCCCTGCATGGGCTCAGGCTGGGTGTTGTGGGTGGGTGGGCAGCCAGGAGCCCACACGCCCAGGCAGGAGCACACACAGGGGCCACCTGGGCACCTCTCCGTGGGTCTGTGGGCGGCCGCGCGGGCAGAAGCTTCCATGGCTCTGAAATAGCTCCGCAGCGGTGGCTGGGGACAAACCAGTCGGCGGTGTCTGGGGTGGGCTGCCGCCTGAGGGTTGCCGGGGAAACCATGGCTGCAGGAGCCCCCAGCCATTCGCCTCTTTGCCATGGAGACAGCGAGACGAGGCAGCCGGGGTAACGGAACAGGTGGCCCCCGCCGTGGGCTCCGCGGAAACCACAGAGGCCGCCGCGGCCCGTCATTGGGGATGGGGTCAGCCGTGGGATCAATTTTCCGATTAGGAAACCATGTTCAAATGTCAATTCCTTCTCGCTTGCTTGTGGGCTGTTTCCCTCTCCGTGTCGTCGATCCACCCCCTCCTCGCGCCTGCTCCTGGCTTGCATTTCATGTTAGCACAACGCTGACCTTTGAAGAATGAAATTTGGCAGCAGTGGAGTAGTGCCTAATATGACCTCATCCTGTCTGGGTGTTTTCGGGAAAGGACGCCTCCTGAAAGGCAGGGGTGGTGTGTACGGGATGGGGGTGGGGGGCGCACAGGACAAGAGGCCCAGGAACTCAAGCCCCGTGCGTGTGGCTCTAGATTTTAACTGGGCCTCCCGCCCAGGAGTGGGGGCCCAGGGGCGTGTGGCCCTTCTCGTCACCCCAGCCCCTGGAGCCCAGTTCATTACCATCTCTAGGGAGGACCACCGGCACAGCCAGGGCTGGCAGTTTCCATTCCGGAAAACTCTCCAAACTTCTCTCTGGCCAACACGTGGGTTCCCTTCCAGCCCTTCTGTCCTGTGGTGCAGGGAGGTGGCTGGTTAAAATCTGAGCTGGCCTTCCGACCCAGCCCCTGCTCCTGCCTGGTCTCTCCCGCGGTGGCCAGGTCAAATGGCTGCCACTAGGAAGGAGAGGCCTCTTCCGTGTGTTCCCTGATCCAGCGCCTTCTCCAGGGTCTGCCGGGTCTCCCTGGCTTGATTCAAGCCCCCCCACCCCATGCCTCCGAATGAACCCCATAGCCCTGTCTTTTCCTATTTCCCAGGCCCTTAATTCTTAGTTAATCGAGAAATATTAGTTTGTTGTTAGTTTATGTTTATCCTGAGTCATTAGAGATTTCTCCAGGGAAGAGAGAATTCAGAACTATGGACTCTTGGCACTCACCAGCGCGTAGGGGATGGTTCTGCTTGTTCGCTCCTTTGGCTCTGACACTTGGCCGTCACCACACTTAGCCCACCGCTTCCTCCAGCACAGCCCTTGCCCCTCAGCTCGATTCCTCATCACATCTAGGGATCCAGGCCCCTCACCCCTCCTACTTTGGGTACCACATTGTCCGCTAGCATGGCCCACCCGCTCGCCCCACTGCACCCCACCCCGGCCATCTGTCCATCTGCCAGTCTCTCCGGCTTGTCTCTCGCCTGTTTGACGTTCAAGCCGTCGGCTGTGACAATCATATCTGATCATTAATAATGCAATAATGGAATAGTGACTGGAGAGACACTTGGATAATCAGCTAGCACAGGCTCATTAGTGGCACAGAACAATCACGGCGATGTAATAACAGATCCCAGGAAATTTCAATTAAACCTGGAACTTTGTTAGGGTTTCATTTTATTTTCAGCACGGCGAAGGACAGCGTAATTGCAATCAACTAAAGCCAATGCAAATCTCTTCCAAAAGCGACCCCTTCCCCTGGGTATGCGAGGGAATGAAGTCTCCGTCTTCCTTAGCTCCTGCCCATCTTAATTCTGAGTCATTTAATGAACTCTTTCTCTACCCCGAAGAGCCTTCCAACTGAGTGTCGGGCTTCTGGTAACAGTGGGATCATTCTGGCTTCTGGTGGTAATGATGATCATGATGATTTCAAGAAGCAGCTTTAATTGAGAGCTCGACATGTGCCGGGCACTGTGCTAAGCCCCTTATGTGGATTATCTCATTTAAACCTCACTACAATTTATTGAGGTAGTGATGGATAGTGTTATCGTTTTACCACTGAGGTTACTGGGTCTCAAAGAAGTTAAGAAACAAACTCTGGGTAACACATCTTGTAAATATTAGTGGTGCAGCCAGAACTCTAAGCCAGACCTGCCCGACTCCAGAGTTCATATTTACTTGGTTGCTGCTGAGCTGTCTCCTCTTCTCTCTCTCTCCATCTCTCCCTTCCTCCTTCTCCCTCCCTTTTCCTCCTTCTCTCTCTCTCTGTCTGGATTAGGCATTCAGTGAGCCTGGAAAATGCTCAAGGGGAATGGAATGACCCGAATACTGTATGGCCGAAACTTCTTAAGTGGGGTCCTTGGCCTCAAGTCTAAGGTGGGCAGTTGTCAGAATCACCTGGGCAGATTCTTAAAGAATAGCTTCCCTGAATCCCACCCCAAATCAGAACATCTTATCAGAATCTTCGGGGATGGGGCCCAGGCATCCAATTTTTTTCAAAACTCCTTTGGTCATCTTGAAGCCCACTGTGCTTAAATACATTATGCAGCGCCCCTCTCTTCATTGTTGGGAACACAGATCTGGGTCTGCTCTGGACAGGACCTGGTGGTTGGCCCAGCCCTGTGCTCCTGGATCTGAGGGTCAGTGTAAATTCAGAGCAAGGCTCCTTCGGAAAAGTTATGTGGAGGCTCCCTCCTATGACCTCATCTCTGGCTTTGATTTCCTCATCTCTGAGATGAAGGGTTGGTCCAGGCGTCCCTGAAATGCCTTCTGGCTCTGGCAGCCTGTGAGCTGTGATTTGAGCAGACACTTCCTGGAATGGGCAACGCCTCGTCCTAATTTCATGAACCGCCATAGGCTTGTGGGGGCAGATGATTCAGGACAGGGAGCATCTTTCCAGAACCCCTTAAATGAATGTTTCTCTAAAGTCAGATCACATTATTTCATACCTGTTTGTTTGGTTGTGTTTTTTTACGTACCAGGAGGGGGATTGAACACAGGACCTTGTACGTGGGAAGCTGGCGCTCAACCACTGAGCCACATTGGCTCACCTGAGTTGGTTTTTTCGTTTGTTCACTTATTGTTTGTTTGTTTTTGGTTTCAGGAGGCACCGGGAACCAAACCTGGGACCTCCCATATGGGAAGCAGGTGCTTAACCGCTTGAGCCATATCTTCTCCCTATTACCTGTTTTTAAATGGACTCTATTTACTTAAAAGTCTTAGCAAACTAATTTTTACATCACCACCATATATGGGAAGCCATATCCCTCATCACAAATCAAAGGCAATCATAAAATTTTACCATCTAAATTCATCTCCTACATCAGCAGGGGTGTGGCCTAAGTCACCTCTCTCAGTCAGCTCCTCCTCTGCTCCAACACGATTCCAATGGCTAATCACACCTGGTGGAAGTACAGCCCCACACTACTCATTCAGACAGGAAAGAACCCAGGGACAGTCTTGAGCCTTTTCAGTCTTATTGTTTGGGAATCTTGTCCTTCCACTGGGACCAAGTTCTAATCATAGCATTGCCCTTTTCTGAAGCTCAGTTTTGATACCTGCAAAATGGGTTTCATGAAGCATCAGGCACAACCTGGGGTTCATTGGGGTATGAGCTTCCTTTCCCCTACTGGGACAGGGGCAGAATTGACTTAGGGAGAGGAAGAAAAGTCAGATGACTATATAGGGTTTGGAGGTTCTATTTTGAAGTAAGCCCACAGCAAGGTTGAGATCCAGTATTCAAACCCACGTGACCATCTCCAACTTAAAGAGTTCTGTTTTAGAGCTCATTTAGACTACTTGGGCCCATTTCCTTATCTGTACACACTTGATAAAGCTCAGCTGGGCACTAAGAAATCTAAAGGAACAGGACACAGCCCTGCTCTCATGGAGTTCCCATTCCAGCCATGGGGTAGACACATGAACAAAGCATATGCCACCTGCGCTGAGTGGGAACTCTAATTCCGTGAGCTCAGGGCAGGAAGGGAGGGATTCATCAGATGTGTCCTCCATAACCTTGTTCCCTTGCCCTCCAACCCAGATGGCAGCTATACCCACCCTGCATAAAATGTTTGCACTCAGTCCCGTCTCTCTGGCTATCTGCCCGTGAGTGGTAGATTGCACAGTGGTTAAGAGCACAGACCCTGGCATCAGATCCGTGTCACTCATGGTGAAGGATTAATCTTCACTTTCCTCTACTGCAAAATTGGGGTCCTGTGAGGATTAAGCGAGCTGTGGTCTGCAAAGTGCTCAGCAGAGCGCATGAGAGAGTTAGCTCTCCA
This sequence comes from Cabassous unicinctus, assembly GCA_029593785.1. Classification (NCBI taxonomy): domain Eukaryota; kingdom Metazoa; phylum Chordata; class Mammalia; order Cingulata; family Chlamyphoridae; genus Cabassous; species Cabassous unicinctus. Next base: position 10,927 of record JAQZBX010053329.1, on the reverse strand, counting down.
GAAACATTTCTTGTGGTTTTTTAATATTATTTGTTCCAGTGGAAATTTTAGTTTTGGAATGGGTCAGACCTGTATTTGAATACTGGATCTCGACCTTGCTGTGTATACGACCGTGGGCTTAACTTCTTTGAGCCTTGTGTCCTCCTTTTAAAGAGGGGTGATGGGACTGAGCTCACGGGCACCCAGATGAATGTAAGGTGCCTCCGTCGACCGCGTGGGTCTGAGGAGGGAGGCCATGTGCCAGCACAGGGCCAGGCTGAGCTGAAGGTTTGAGGGTCTCCTCTGTGCCCCTGGGGTCGAGGAACAGGATGCTCCTCTTCTCATTTATCTTGGCCCACGTCCAGCCCAGAGGGGCCCTTCTGAGGGGCCCTTGCTTTTTGAGGACCACTGGATTTTCCCAGGGTCCAGGTCAGGGAAGGGACGGGGCCCTTCCTCCAGTACTAGGTCAGAAGCTGCTCACCCATTGTGGGAAGCATCTCCATGACCATGTGTGCAAAAGGAGAGGGCAGCTGCCCCGACTGGGACCAGGGTGAAGGGCTGTGGGGGGAAGGGGAGGAGAAGGGAAAAGTGAGCGGATGTCCCCCTTCCTCTGCACCTAAACCCTCACCGGGTCTCAGAACTTTTCATGAGGCAGCCGTGGCACAGCTGGGAACGTCTCACAGGGACAGGTGTTTGAATTCTGTTTCTGCATTGCCAGGTGAACTTGGACATCATCCTACAGAGTTGCCGCATCTATAAATGGAGAGTGAAGCCTCCTCAAAGGTTTACCATGAGGAGTAAATGAGATGGAGTTTGCAGCTATGTGGGCTCCTGTTCTTCCCTTCCTCCTCTTTTGAACCCAGCTTTCCAGAAGCTTCCCTCCCCCACTCCTGAGCCCCCCTCTGCCTTCTAAGCCAGGACAGCCTCATCCCCACCTCCTGGGTGATGCAGAAGCCCACACTTTCAAGCCTCTGAACTCCTGGCACATCAGGGCATTCACAACATAACTAAGAGCCCCTTCTTTGGGTGCAGGCCAGGTGGGGCTGAAGGCCCCATCCTCAACAACTGGAGAAAGGGGAGCTGATTCTGGACCCCAGAACACTTACATTAGAGCAAATGAATGAAGACGTATTACCTGACCTCAGAAAGCCACCGGCCGGATCTCACCACCCTGCCCGCGCTCCTGGGCCAAGAGATGCCCTGTCCTTCCCCGCTGGAGCTGCCATCTCCCACGCCTGGCATCTCCAGCCGGTCCTCAGGCCACTTTGCAGAGCCCCACACTTGATGCAAACAAGAGCCACCCGTTTGAAGTAAAAACCTGTCGTTAACTACCTGTAGGAACGGGATGGAGAGTGCTGGGTACAGGAAGAGGAATTTATTTATTTGTTCTTTGAGTTAGTTTTTAAATTGTCCTTCTGTAGATAAAGGCCTCTCTCCAGCAGTTCAGCCACAGATCACGGCAGCGAATCTGCATCCAGGGGATCAAAATAGCTTCCAAACCAGATGGAAACCCAGAGCACAGCCAGGAAAGCAGAGCCAGAGCCGAGGTGCCGCAAGTGGGCATTTAAATAGAGCCCTGGAAGCCTTCTCGGGGTTCCTGGGGTGACGGGGTGTGTGTGAGTGTGGAGGGGGCATGAGTAGGGGGTGCCAGAACTAGGAAGATGCAGGGAGGAGGGAGGCAGACTTAGAGGAAGGGAGCAAATAGCTCACGCTGGCACTTTCCCTATAATTTTCTTCAAAGCCTTGAGCGGGGATGATTTTCCAGGGGTCAAGGTGTTCACCATTTGCCGTGCTCAGATGACAGCAGGGGGTGGAGTGTTTGCCAGCTTCCCAGGGACATGGTGCTGGGGGGAAAGCATGGGCCCTGGAGCCGCAGCTGCTTGCACACTGCCCACGTGAACTGTGCATGAGAGACTCCACCCCCTGAACCTCAGTTTGCTGATCTGTAAACTGGATTATGATATTTACTTCTTTCAGTTTTGGTGAGGATTAAGATAAGTCCTGCGAAGCACTCAACCCGGTGCCTGGCCCTTCAGAGCTGAGTAAAGGCTAGTGCCTGTCCCCATGCCCCTCCCTGCATTCTGCCTTTGGGGAAACGTGTTTGGGGGTGAGTGGTAGAAGTTTCTCTGATATAAGAGCAGAGGTTCACAGTCTTAACACAAACTTCATTCTCTTCTCTGGACCTGCCTGCTCCATCCTTGGAACTCCCGAGTGGTTTCAGGCTAACAAATGGGATGCAGAGTCCGCTAGGCTGTAAGCTCCAGCCTCTGAAACCCCAGGGCTGAACACGTGGTGGGCATCCAGGAAGTAAATGCTGATTGAATGATCCAGTGAATGAGCGATCTCATCGGACCCCGAGACTGCAAGAGGAGTGCAGGGGTCATTGGCGGAAACGCAGGCGCTGGCTGCAGCCAACGACGGCGCTTTGGTAGAAGACTCTCACTTTGCATTGTAGGAACTTCGCAAAATGTTCCTTTGCAGCAGCTTCCCCAGCTCCAGTCTGTCCCAGTTCCCGGCTTTGGGGTCACTCAGAAATGGGCAGAGCCAGCCTGCCCTGCCTCAGGCTGTTTCCTCTGGGGAACGGAGGCCCCCTGAGCCCTATGTGTTCAGGGAGCTGGTCTCCCACCTCCCGACCACCTCCGTGTGCCCTTCACACCTGCACCCTTGGCTGGATGCCTGGACGGAGCTTCTGGCCAAGCCTTGCGGTCTCTGGCTGCTGGAGCTCACAGTTCCCGTCTTAGTTTGCCTGGGTTGCCCTAACACATCACCCCACACTGGGGGGCTCACACAACAGAAGTTTATGCTCTCTTTGGACCTCTGGAGGCCAGAAGTCCAAAATCAAGGACAGGGCCAGGCTCCCTCTAGTGAAGGATCCACCCCGTGCCTATCCCCCAGCTTCTGGGGCATAGCTGGCAATCCATGGTGTCCCTTGGCTCGTGGCATAACTCAGTCTCCGGGTCTGTCATGTGGCTGGCACTCTCTCTCTCTCTCTCTCTCTCACTGACTGTTCATACTTCTGTTTATCAGGACACCAGTCATATCAGATTAAGGGCCCACCCTAATTCAGTTTGGCTTCATCTTAGCTAATAATATCTTTAAAGATCCTAATTACAAATAAGGTAACTGGGGTTAGGGCTTGCACATGTCTTTTTTTTTCCCAAGCAGTTTTACTGAGATATATTCACACACCACACAATTCATCCAAGGTGTACAATCGACGGCTTTTAGTAGAATCACAGAGTTGTGCATTCATCACCACAATCAATTGTAGAACATTTTCCTTCCTCCAGAAAGAAAAACCCCATACGCCTCTCAATCCCTTTATCCTTCCCCAGCCCTACACAACCACTAATCTAATTCTTTCTCTATAGATCTATTTATATTTACATTTTAGACAAATGGAATCATACCATATGTAGTACTTTGAGTCTGGTTTCTTTCACTTAGGACAGCGTTTAGGGATGTTTTTTGTTTTTTTTTTTAATTGTTGTGCTGTGTGTTTTTTTTTAATTGGAGAAATTGTAGGTTTACATAAAAGTCATATAAAAACACAACATTCGGGGAGCAGATGTGGCTCAAGCAACTGAGCGCCTGCTTCCCACATAGGAGGTCCCTAAAAAACAAGTAAAACAAACAGAAAAACCAGCTCAGGAGAGCTGATGTGGCGCAGTGGTTGAGCGCTGGCTTCCCACATATGCAGTCCCGGGTTCAATCCCCAGCCCCCAGTACCTCAATAAAACAAAAAACAAAACAAAACAAAAAACCACACCATTCTCGTATACCACCCTAATTGTTGACACTTTGCATTGGTGTGGTACCTGTGCTTCAATTGATGAAAGAATGTTAAAATATTACTGTTACGTATTGTCCATAGTTTGCATTAGGTGTATTTTTCCCATATACCACCCTGAAAACACCTTGTAGTAGTGACTGAACATGTCTTTTTTTTTTTTTTCAGGAGGTGCTGGGGATTGATTGAATCCAGGACCTTGTACATGGGAAGCAGGCACTCAACCACTGAGCTACATCTGCTCCCCTGAACATGTCTTTTTCGGGAACACAGTTCACTCCATGTCAGTGTCCCTGGAAAGCTGACTCTTTACTTACCCCAGTCCGCAGGAGAAGGCGCTTCAGCCCTTTATTTCTTTACAAAGTCCTTTCAGGTAAGCTCTGGCATGGACTGTGAGTTGGATTCATGAGAGAAAAAGAAATTGATGTGAAGGCATGCTGGAGCTCAGGAGAGGAAGTGAGGGGGTGGGCATGGGGGCCCAGACGAGCATGGGCTGGCCTTCCCCACAACAGCTCATGTCACCCTCCTGCTGGGAAAACTGTTGGCCCCGAGGACATGCAGCCAACCCCCCTCCAGGTGCTTTCTGCTCTACCCCTCCCTCTCCTAACCAGGTGAAGGGAAGGGAAGTCAGAAAAGTCAGCAAGTCCCAACTCGCGCAAATCTCAGTTTCTACTCTGTGCTTCAGGATCTGTGTCACCCACAATTTCTCCAGTGACTGAGTTACTTTGAAAAGCTGAAAACACCCTCACCTGGTGCAGATATTAATCTCTAAATTGGGACTCGGTCTCCATAGTCTCCCTCCCAGCACACAGCACGGTAATTTTCTGGTTTGGGGCCACCTTCCTCGCGGGAATGGGAGCTCTCTGAGGGCAGGGATGGAGCCTTGGGAAGCCCTGCATCTCCTGGGCCTGACTCAAGGCCTGCAGGTATTTGGTAGAAGGACATGGCTGTGAGAGGGCGGGTGGGAGCCAGGGGCTGCATCCCAGGCAGGGGTGCTGCTGGTGCTGGGGCGGGGTCAGAAGCCCAGATCCCCCTACAGCCTCTGCACAGGGGAAGGGACTCCAGCATGGCCTGTAGAGGCTTGTCCTCCCTGCAGCCCTCTCCAGATATGGCCCTCGATGCCCCACTCTACCCGCTGGACTCCTTGCAGTTCGCTGGCCCCACAGCCCTGGCCTGGCCTCCTGGGCAGGTGTAACTGCCGGCCAGTCCCCTGGGACTGCCGGGGCTTAATGAACTGCCGAGTCCCGGGGCTGCCGAGGCTGCCTTTGATCCCAGCAATTCAGCTGAGAAAATCAATACTGTTAATGGAGAAAATCTGGGTTGCGATGTGGCGTTTTGGGATGGGCTTCTGGCCATGTGACTGCCTCGCTGCTGGGGGTGGAGAGGGGAGGGAGAAGAGGGCCCAGCCAGAGTCTGCCTCAGCCTGAAGCTGAACGGGGCCCCAGAGGAGCTCCCAGGCCAGGACGGGGTCAGGGTCAGAGGTCAGAATGACAAGCCTAAAAAGGCACAGCAAATGCTCGAAAGGAGGAGGAGCTGCAGGGAGGACATGGTCCTTCCATAGCCCTGGGACTGGAGCAGCAGGCTGCATGCAGGAGCTGGAGAGCAAGACGGCGGGGTCTGCACAGGCCGTGCTGGTGAGCAGCGAGGCTGGGGGCTCGCTTGAGGCCCAGGATGAGGAGTCTGAAGCTGATGGCATCGCGGCAGGGGGCACGTTGGGGTCAAACGGGGGAGAGAACCCGAGCAGCCTCCTGAGAGAAGGCAGCGATGGCGGAGCCCACCACCAGGTGGTCCTTTCTCACTCGCCACCCTCGGCTGATGCATTCTGTCACTGTCAAATGTCCCCCACCCACGGCAGGACCAGGGGATGGACTCAGTCAGGATTTGCATTAACACCACCTGGCTGTTTTGCAGGAACTGTGGCCCTGTCTCCCTTGGGGGTCTTCCTGCTCCCTTCACTGTGGTGCTCGACACGGCTGTGCGGGGGCCTGCGGCTAACTCCCTGTCTGCTACACCCAAGCTGCAGCCTGCCTGCTGAGCTGGCCTCCTCCTTGCCTGCCTGGACACCCATCAGTTTCCAGGGTTGCTCCAGGCTCCTTGGAGGCCAGCATGGCACAGGATCGCCGTGTGAGCCCACCCTGTGGGCTTGGGGTCGAGGACACCTGCTCAGCCCGCACAGGGAAGCCCAGTCCACGCCGAAGCCTGGCCTGCCTGCTCCATCGTGGGAAGAGCTCTGTCTGCCCTGTGCTCGGGCCTGAGTTGCCACCTGACCTCGGGCGGGTGAGTCAGTTCTCCTCCCAGCTCCCGGTTTCCTCACCTTCAGAGTCCGCGGCAACAGTGCTTGCCCTGCACAACTTACAGGCCTCACTGGGACGCTCAGATGAGCAATATACTCCGAATACACGGCTCCAAAGGCTGCCTAAGGTGCTAGATGTGTGCAAGGGGCTCATTTCATGTGTGTCTGCTTTGCATGGCTCCTTTTCATATCACACTGTACAGGAACCCTTCCTGGGGCTCCAGAATGTCCTGGGGTGCTCCTGGGGAGGTACTGTCTGATGCTGAGGGCATCTACCAGCCAGGGCAGGGGCAGGGTTGGGGCAGGGCTGGGGCAGGGCAGAGCCACAGGAGGAAACCATACAAGCACACACAGAAATCCGTGGAATTGCTCCATGGCCCTCCCCACCACTGAGGGTGGGCTTTGCTGGCCCACTTGGGAAAACAGGTGTTCGGGTGCTACCCAATGAGCCTCCTGGATCTGCAGCCACCCTGACCCTTGTTGGAGGTTGGTGTCACGGACAGTGAGGGTTGCAGTAAAGATGGCGAAGTTGGTGATGTGTTCGGTGGCCTTGGCCTTGATGGCGGGGAGGAGGCAGGAGGAGGGAGGAAACTTGGCCCTTGTACTCGCCAGAGAACAGGGCCCCTCTGTCCCTCCTTAAGCCCTCAGACGATGGGAGCTGAGTCCCCATAGCCCGTGGGTATCCTCAAACAGGGCCCCAATGCCAGCCAGAACACCCAGGTGGGCCCCACCTGGCACTTTCCAGGCTGGCCAGCTCCCACACCTGGGAGAGGCCAGGTGGGAGCACAGAGCTCTGGCTCCCTGACAGCACTTGTTCCTGAACAACAAGTCCACATTGGCCAATGATCTCCTTCCTTTGTTTTTTCTCCACATCCCAGGCAAGGAGCCATGGCCCTCCTGGAGGGGAAGGGAAAGGGCAGGTGTTCTGGGCTCTGGAGCCAGAAAGCTCTTCTCAGAGGGGGCAGGGCAGGGGACTGACATCTGGAAAGGATGCCAGCCAAGGAGTTCAGGCCAAAGCTTGGGACTCAGTGGAGGGAGGCAAGTCTCAGCAGGGCTATTTGCTCAACAGCCTGGAACACGCAGCCCCAGCCTCCTCCCCAGCTTTGACCTTGGGGTTGCCAGCCAACCCCTCACTCCTTCTAGGGACCTGGGGCCCAGGGCCCAGCAATGGCCAAGGAGTAGCAGCTCTGTGCAGTACATTCAAGTCAGTTGTCCCCGCAGTGGCAAAAGCAGCTTGCATGGCCTCCACTCCAACCTCTGACCATCTTCAGCCTCATCTCTTTGCTTCCAGGACCCTCAGCCACCCAGCTCATGGCCCAGGAATCTGCTTTTCCAATCAGCAATGCAAAGGCAGAAGGGTTTGGGAAGATGCTGTGCTCCCAGAAGCAGGCTGGGCCCATGACAGAAGTGGGAACATCAATCCTGGAATCAGGAGCACATCATTCCACACCCCTCATTTCCTAGACTGGAGCAGGGAGTGTGCCTGAGCACACAGCTGGCAGGGCAGGTGGGCCCCGTACATCTCCACCTCCTCCCCTCTAGGGGTCCCTCTTCCTGCCTCTGCCACAGGGTCTTAGGATGGCATCGGCAAGGGCTGATCCACCATGTGGGCTGCGGGGCTGGTGGTAAGACGGACTCCACACCAGGCTTCCCAGGGAACAGGACTCAGAGGAGTGGGAGAAGTGCCCTGGGGGCACTATAGCAGAGGAGCCAGCTGGAGCCACCACCGCCTTGGCCAGGGCTGCTCAAGTCATCGTCCCAGGAGATGTGATGTCACAGAGGGGGCATTGGCCTGGCATCAGAGCTGCATGGCCTTGGGCAAATCATGGGATCTCTCCAAGCCTCAGTTTCCACATCTGAGAAACGGGCATGCTGTAGCTACTTCCCGGATCCATTGGGAGCATAAACGATAGCCCACATCCAAAGTGTGTTGCAAGATGTGTGGTTCAGAGCAAACAACCTCCACTAGACACTGTTCTCTTTTCCCCTTTGCTCCTCTTCTTTTCCTTTCTGGACTTTAGTTTCCTGCCTGTAAAAGAGGTGAACTAAAATGGTTCTAGTGTATCTCTGACCACCATCCCCAACCACCAAGTCACTTGAAAAATTGCTCGTGACTCATGGAACTAGCACACACTTTCTGTTTCCCACCCCTTCACCCGATGCACGCACGGAGACATACAAGGCACACGGGGCCTGCGTCACAGAATGGAACGTCAACCCTTGGTGACAGGTGCCCGGTGAATATGGGATTCATAGGTTTTCAGGAACAGTTCTGATTTACACTGTTTGTCATCCAAACGGGGCCAGTTTTAGAATGAAAGGTATAAACCAGGAAGTTCCTGGGAATCCTATCAATACTCACCAAGGCCTTCCAGGGGGATTGATTTTTGGGAACCCAGGAGTTACTGAGGCTAAGTCCCACCAATCCCACCTGTTAATGCGACATCTTAGGTTAAAGAAGACGCCTACCCCACGTCCCTGCCAGAGATGCTTTCAGTGCTTTGGGTCTCTGCTCTGGGAAGACTCCTGTGCTGCCAGCCCTGCTTCTCTGCTCCCCCTCAGACCCTCCCAGCACCTAGGCTTCCTTCTCTCCTCTCTCTGCCCAGCACTACCTCTTTGTATCTGTGCTTCCCATGCATGTCATGAGCAACTTGAGCATGGGAACCCCAGTACCTAACACTGCCTGGCACGTAGTAGGTGCTCAATAAAGTGGACAGAAAGGAAAGACAGATGAATGTCCCACCTAGGAGAGGGGAGCTAGGCAAGAGGAGGGGGTTAATGCAGCTCCCGGTGGAAGCTGGGAGAAGTCAGCTTAGCAACAAAGGAGAGAGCTGTTCTTTCCTACCAGGCAAGCCCGAACAGACTTCTTCTGGCCTCTCTCCTCCCCAATGCTCGCGTGTCGGCGAGTGGCCCGTGGCGTGGCCAGGGAGCTGACAACTCCATGCCTGCAGGTGACGGGCAGAGAGGACAGTCAGTGCTTTGTTGAAAGGCTCCCAGTTTTGGCAGCTCTGCACCCAGAAAGGAAGGCAATTCAGAACCCTCCTGGGGCTGCTCCCCTCTCTGGCTGCCCCTCCCTCCAGTCAGGGTCCATCCCAGCCAGTGTCCAGAGCGGGTTCCCTGTGCACTCCAGCAGGCTGCCTGGGCGATGTCACTTGTCACTTGACAATGGAGAAGGATATTTCTCTATTCTCCAGCCCAGCTGAGCTTCTGAAGACACTATCTGGCTGTGACATAAACCCATTGAGAAAGCCCTGGAGGGAGCCCCTGCAAAGCCCTAAATTGGACACTAAAAGCAGATGAAAGCCGATGGTTTAAAGGCTTTACGTGAGCTCCATTTGGGGGAAAGAATGAAAACAGGGATTTAGTTTGTCCTCTCCCATCAACACACTTTGGGCAACTGTGGCCTCAGATTTTAAATCCTTTCTGTCCCTGTTACATGGGATCCAAGTGGCCAATGAGCCAAAGCAGGAGTGGAAAGCCTGGAGCTAAGGTGCTTCCCTGGCCCCTCTGCCACCACCAGCCTGCCACCTGCTGGCATGGCCAAGTGCAGGGCTCAACCCTTGAATGACTGAATCCTGGCCCTGCCCGAGCCCAACAGCTGTCCCAGTGATGACCACATCCAGGTGGCAGCATTTCCTTAGGGAGGGCAGCTCAGGTCCTCACCAGACCTTCCCTAGGCTCAGTGGGTGGAAGGGCATGTGCACCCACAGACGCTGTTGCCTGCCTGAACATCCCCTTCCTTCATGTTGCTATCTTTAGTGGCTGCCACCCTGAAGCCAGAAAACTTGGAATTTGGGGAGATGGAAAGGCCAAAGTGAGAACTCCAGGGTCTTCAACCCAATACAGAGCAGCCAAGGTTTAAAGTGGAGTAGCCAGCAGCACATGGCAATCCTGCAGCCCACCCTTGGGTAAATAATGAAAACCTAGCTATTCCAATCAAAAGGATAGGTCATTAGTTTTCTCAAAAAGTTGCCATGGGAGGAGGAGGTGTGATGCCAATCTTATTCTAACTCAGTGGTTCTCAACCCACATATTACCCAGGAAGATGTTAAAACTCCCCGTGCCCACACCACATGGTGACGCAACCCAGACCAATTACGTCAGAGTCTCAGGGGTCAGACCCAGGCATCTGCATTTTCAATGTGCAGCCAAGGTTGAAAACCTCTGTTGTAACTGGCTGGAGCTACCTATAAATATGTGGAGGCTGGGGCCGAGGGCTTCCACCTTTTTCAAGGCCCTTGCTACCCCTGCCTTCACCCCACTCTTTAATTTAGATTTGAAGTGGAAGACATGCCACCCTTTCCTTCCTACTTTACATGGTGAACCTGAGCTTGGTATGCTGGGCATCAGGATTTGCAAGTCGCTGGAGAAGGGCTAGGACTAGCTCACTGGAGTCTGGGTCATGTCTGATCTGGCAGGGGCCTTGGAAGTCATATAGACCAACCATCCTTTCCTCGCAGGCCATGACCTAGCCAGGGTCTCCAAGCACTTGTCTGGGGCTCTCTTCTGCATACACTAGTGCTTGTCTTGAGGCTTCTATGTCTACGGGACTTCCAGCTCTGCCATTAAATGGTGGGGGCCCAGGACAGAAAAACCCTCTGGCTTCTGGTAACCTCTCCATGGAATGCATTCCCTAAGACAGAGGGGAGAGGAGGAGTCGTCATGGCACAGAGTTGAACGGACCTGGTCTTGGTCTTGGTTCTGTTATTTAGCAGCCCTGTGACCTTGAAGATGATCTTAGCCTGTCTGAGATTCAGTTCTACTCATTAGTAAGATAGGGAAACTAATGACTATCGCAAGGTTGTTGGGTAGAGATTCAGTGAGACGATGTGTGCAAAGTGCATGAGTCAGTGAGAGTTAAGCAA
>JAQZBX010053328.1:0-18919 GCA_029593785.1 Cabassous unicinctus | reverse complement strand
ACAAAACTGAGAGAGTATGTTACCAAAACACCAGAATTAGAAGAGATACATAAGTGAGTGCTTCAGCCTGAAGGGGAAAACAAGGGCAAGAGATTTGTAGAAGAGTGTAGAAATGAAGATTATTAGGAAGAGTAAATTAAAGGGTAAAAAGACAGATAATAGTAAGATATGACAATGGAAAGTCAAATCAAAATGGATGAAATAATTAATGCCTTTACAGTTAATAACATTGAATGTTAATGGCTTGGACTTCCCACTCAAAAGACAGACTGACAGAATGGATTAAAAAATATGAGGTTTTTATGCTGCCTACAAGAGACTCACCTCAGACATAAGGACACAACCAGGTTGAAAGTGAAAGGTTGGAAAAAGATATTCCACAAAATAGTAACCAAAGAAGAACTGCAGTAACAATACTAATATTGGACAAAAGAGATTTTAAATGCAAAACTGTTCTAAGGGATGAAGAAGGTCATTATATATTTATAAAAGGAGCATTTCACCTAAAAGAAATAACTATACTAATCTGCATGCCCTAAGACACGTGAGGTACACACTGGCAAAACTGAAGGGAGAAATAGATGTCTCTACAATAATAGTCGGAGACTTCAGTACACCACTCTCAGTATTGGATAGAACATCTGAACAGAGGATAAGTAAAGAAATAGAGTGGGAAAAAAAGAAACTGCTTGAATAATATGATAAATGAACTAGACCTAACAGACATTTATTGAGCATTATACCCTAAAACAGCAAGATATACATTATTTTCTTGCACTCATGGATCCTTGTCCAGAGGAGATCATATGTTGGATCACATGACAAGTCGCAATAAATTAAAAAAGATTGAAATTATTCTAAACACTTCTCTGATCATAACAGAATGAAGCTGGAAATCTATAATGGATGGAAAATGGGAAAATTAAAATATATATGGAGATTAAACAACATACTCTTAAATAATCAGTGGGTAAAGAAGAAATTGCAAGAGAATTCAGTAAATATCTTTCAATGAATGTAAATGAGAATACAACATATCAGAACCTATGGGACATCGCAAAGACAGTGCTGAGAGGGAAGTTTATAGCCATCAATGGTAACATTACAAAAGAAGAAAGAGCTAAATTGGAGATCTAATTGCACACCATGAAGAACTAGAAGAACAGCAAGCTAATCCCAAATCAAGCTGAAAGAAATATTAAAGATCAGAGCAGAAATAAATGAAATCAAGAACATAATAGAGAAAATCAACAAAACCAAAAGTCAGTTCTTTGAGAAGATCAACTAAATTGACAAACTCTTACCTAGACTAACAAAGAAAAAAAGATGACACAAAGAAATAAAAGTGGGGGAAGATATCACCGACCCCACAGAAATTAGATCCTAAGAGAATAAAATGAATAACTGTATGCCAAAAAACTAGAAAATGTAGATGAGATGTACAAATTCCTGGAAACACATGAACAACCTACACAGACCCTGGAAGAAATAGAGGACCTCATCAAACCAGTCACAAGAGATTGAAACAATCATCAGAAACCTCCCCAAGATGAAGAGCTCATCACCAGATGCCTTCAGAGGTGAACTACCAATCATTGAAAGGTAATCTAATACCAGTGTTTCTCAAGCTCTTCTAAAAAACTGAACAGGAAAGAATGCTACCAAACTCATTCTATGAAGCCATCACCCTAATATCAAAACCAGATAAAGATATTATGAAAAAAAAGAAAGAGACCAATTTCTCTAATGAATATAGATGCAAAAATCCTCAGCAAAGTACTTGCAACCCAAATCCAAAAGCACATTAAAAGAATTATACTCCACGATCAAGTGGATTTTATCCCAGGTATGCAAGTGTGGTTCAACACAAGAAAATAAATTCATTTAGTAAACAATTTCAATCAATTTGAATACAATGAGAACAAAAAGTATTATGTGTAATTATGACATATCACACACATATCACAGAGGGCATATTGCAGCCCATGTGAGAAATTGGCATTATTCTAAATTATTTGGTGTTCTATTATTAAACTTTTCCATTAATTGCCCATATATTGATTGGGTTGTTTGTCTTTTTGTTGTTAAGATGAATGATTTCCTTACATATTCTATATTTTAAACGTTTATTGAATATGTGCTTTCCAAATAGTTTCTCCTATTGTACAATTTGTTATATCACTTCATGATAAAGTTCTGTGAGCCACAAAAGTTTTTAATTTTGATGAGGACCAATTTATTTATTTTTCTTCTCTTGCTTGTACTTTGGGTGAAATGTCTTAGCAGTGGTTGCCTAACACAAAATCCTGACTATGCTTCTACATATTTTCTTCTAACAGTTTTTTAGTTCTTGAAGTTATATTTGGGGCTTTAAACATTCTTGCCTTGATAATTTCAATGTATTTATATTTGAAAAGCTGTGAACTTAAAAAACAATCATGTACAATGTACACAATGCAAATACAACACCCCTCCACCAACATCTTATATTTTTGTGGAACATTTCTTGCGTATTATAAAAGAACACCATATAATTATTACTACCTATGGTCTATAGCATACATTTGTTATGTTTTTTCATATCTTCCTATTATTAATACTGTGTATTAGTATTGTATGTTTTTTATGGTTCATGAGAGAACACTCTCATATTTATACAGTTAACCACAATCCATCTGCCACCACATGGTTCACATGGTACTGTCCCATGCCTTGTACAATCTATCCAAAGTGTACACTCAGTGGCCCTCACTTTTACCACAGAGTTATGCAGTCATCGCCTTAGTTTATTATTTAATATTTTCCTTAGTCCAGAATAAAAAAATCCCATACCTCCCCTATTGACCCTTAGCATTGGTCTAGTATATTTTTTACTTTCATGCAAGAATATTACAATATTGCTGTTAACTATAGTCCATATGCTCAGAGTTAATTTTTGCATAAGTTTTGAGGTAGGTGTTCTTCTTTATTTTGCAAATACAGATCCAGTTTTCCTAACACTATTTATTGAAGAGATAATTCCTTCCCAATTGAGTGGTATTTGCCACCCTGTCCAATATGTTTGCCATATATGTGAGGGTTGATTAGTGAGCTCTTAATTTGTTTCCATTGGTCTATATATCAGTACTCGTGACGGTATCATGCTGTTTTGATTACTCTGGCTTTGTAATAAGTTTACAAATCAGAAAGCATGAGCCCTCCAACCTCATTTTTCTTTTTCAAGATGACTTTCCCTATTCTGTGCCTCTTTCCCTTCCATATAAATTTCATTTTTGGATTTTCCATTTAATCAAAGAAGAATGTTGGAATTTTGAATGGAATTGAATTGAATCTATAAATTGCTTTTGTTGTAGGATTGACATCTTAAGATTATTTATTCTTTCAATACATGAACAAGGAATGTCCTTTCATATATTTATGTCTTATTTGATTTATTTAAGCAATGTTTTATGTTTTCCTGTGTACAAATCCTTCACATACTTGCTTAGGTTTATTCTTAGATATTGGATTCCCTTAGTTGCTATTGTAAATGGATTGTTTTACTGCATTTCTTCTTCTGTTTGCTCATTTCCTGTAAATAGAAACAGTACTGGTTTTGGGGTGTTGGTCTTAAGTCTTGCCACTTGAATAAATTAATTTATTAAATCTAGGTGCTTTGTTTTATAGTTTTCAGGATTTTCTGTATGTAGCATAATACCATTTGCAAACAAGGAACATTTTACTACTTTCTTTACAATTTGTTTATTTTTAATTTCTTTTTTTTCTTGCCTATTTGCTCTGGAAATAACTTCCAGCACAATGTTGCATAACAATGTTGATAGTGTGCCTCCTTGTATTTTTCCTGATATTAAATGGAAAACTTTCCATCTTTCACCATTAAACAGGATATTAGCTGTAGGCTTTTCATATATATACTTTGTCATTTTGAGGAGGTTTCCTTCTATTCATAGGTGCTCTAAGTTGTTTTTTTTGTTTGTTTGTTTTTTTTGAGGAAGGGGTGCGAGAAGTTTTCAAATTCCTTTTCTGCCTCAATTCAGATAATCCTGTGCCTTTTTTCATTCATTGTGTTAATGTTGTGTGTGACATTCATGATTTTCTTATGTTGAACCACCCTTGTATACCAGGGATAAATCCCATTTGATCATTGCAGCAGTTTGGCAGTTTGATATAGTTATGAATTCCAAAAATAGATATTGGATTATGGTTGTAAACTGGCCTGTTCATCTGAGGATGATTATGTTATGACTAGGGTGTTGACTGGGCCACATCAGTAGGGCATTGATCCCCACCCCTTGGTGGGTGGGGTCTCAAATATAAGAGACATGGCAAAGGACAGAGTTGGAGTTTTTTCAGTTGGAGTTCTTAAGCTGAATTTTAATGATGGAACCCAGGGAAGCAAGCATACAGCAACTTGGTCATGAGGAAGGAGAGCAGGCCCCAGGATAGAGATGAGCAGTTCACCGACAGTTCACAGCTGGCCTTGTAGAGAGAGGCAAAGCCTAGAGAGCCTGATAGTCTAAAGCTGACCTTGGCAAGAAAACAGGGGAGCTGAGCCTGGAGAGAAATGGAGCCCTGGGAAGAGGGGAACCCACGAAGCCTGAACCCTAGCAAATATCAGCAACTGTCAGGCTCCAACACATGGCAACAGTCTTTGGTGAAGGAAGTAACTTATGATCTGTGGCCTAGTAACCGTGAGCTTCTACCCCAAATAAATGTCCTTTATTAACACCAACAGATTTCTGGTATTTTGCATCAGCACCCCTTTGGCTGACTAATACAATCATGCTTTATAATTATTTTAATATGTTGTCTTTTGATTGCTGGTTTTATGCAATTTGATTATGATGTGCCTTGGTTTAGTCCCTTCATATTCCTTGTGCTTGGATTTCATTGAGCTTTTGGAAATATACCTTTTGAGTTTTAATCAATTTGGAAAATATTTGATCATAATTTCTTCAAACATATTTCTGCTCAAGCCACTCTATTTTTGGAACTCCATTTATAAGTATATGAGACTGTATGAAGTAGGCATTTTAGAAATTTTTTTTCTGTATTTCATTTAGGATTGCTATATGTTAACATTCACTATTATTTTATTTATACAGTGTCTGTTCTTCTATTAAGATAATCTTATTTATTTTTCTTAGACATTCTTGTTCTCACACCTTAAATTAAATATACATAAGATTTTGTCTTAGATATTCTGCCTAGCTTTCCAAAAATATGATATACATTTATGATATCTGCTTTAGTATCTATTGTGTTAGTTTTAGCATCTTTAAGGGTAGCTTTGGTTTGGATTAATTAGTCTGTTAATATTTGTATTTTTTTGTTACTCTATGTGCCTAATAACTTTTTATTAGTTGCTGCACATTGTACTCTTTACCTAATTGGGTGCTTGATATTTTTCTATACCGGTATATATACTTGAGCTTTGCTATAGGACATAGTTATATGGAATATAATTACTCAGTCTAGGGCTAATTATTATCTATTATTAAGTCAAGGCTTTTCTATTATTCAGATATTGCATGTATTTGATTTTATCCCCTCAGGTTCAATTGACTTTTTTTTCCTGTATATCTGGCATCACCATCATCCATGATTAGGCAAACATTATTTTGGGAAATAATATTTTAATATGTCAATTTTTAAGTTTTATATTCAGGTGACAGTGTAAATATGCTCCTTATAACTGCATCATGAATGAAATGCAAAAAAATATTAATATTTTATTGGAAATATAATTAAGTTTTGAGACATTTGGAAAGCACTAACATTCTTCAATTAATTTGAATAAAGATGAAATTTTTTCCTATTAATATAGATCTCTTCTTCAATAGAGGTTTTTTCCAATAATTATCCATATCTATTTGAAATTTATTTCTAAATATCTTATTTTTGGATTTACATTTTTATAATATATATATTTTTATTTAAGAACTGAGCTTACAAAACAATCATGTATAACATGTGTAATTCTCATACCTCACCATTCCACCGACAATTGCATAGATGTGGAACATTTATTACAGATTATGAGAGAACACCATCAAAATATTATGACTAACTATGGTCTATTGCTTATATTTTGTATATTTTTTCATACATTCCCCTACTATTCACACTATTTATTAGTATTACATATTTATTATAGTTCATGAGAAAATGCTTTCATATTTGCATTGTTACCCATAATCCATCATCTACCACATGCTTCATGTTTACAGTCCCATGCCATATACAATCTATCCAAAGTGTACACTCATTGGATTTACTTTTTTTAATAACATTGTGGCTGACACATAAAATTTTAATTTCTTTTTTCATCTAGATTTTCATCCTCAAATTTACTGATTCTCTTGTTAGCCTTAATAATTTCATCGCAAATTATAACATTTTAAAGGTTCTCATGGAACCTC
Organism: Cabassous unicinctus; assembly: GCA_029593785.1. Lineage (NCBI taxonomy): Eukaryota > Metazoa > Chordata > Mammalia > Cingulata > Chlamyphoridae > Cabassous > Cabassous unicinctus. The sequence goes on along the minus strand of JAQZBX010053328.1, from coordinate 12,497 downwards.
AGATTTTTAAATTTACTTTCATTACATTTTTGTCATTTGTTTATCAGATTTCCAGTAAAAGTTTGAACTGAAATGAACTGAAGTATTAAAGTTAAATGTTTTGTTCCAGATGCAAAGGTAGTGACTAACATTTGATCATTAAAATGACAGTTGAGGATCAGACTACTTTTCCATGTTTTAAGATAAATATATTTCTTTTTATCTTTTTTATTGAAGTGTTTAATTACATTCTGACAAAGTTAAAACTTCACGCTGACTTGTATTTCTATCATAAAGCCAAATTGGTGACATTTTAATTTTTAAAAATTTACTGCAATATATTATTGTTAAATGTCATTAAATTTTTGCCACTAGTTTGATGAGTATAATTACCCTCTAATATTATTTTATTATACATTCTTTATTTTTATTTCAAGAAAATATTACCCTAATATAATGAGATGGTAAAGGAATCTTACTTTTCTTGGTCTCTGACAGATTTTCTCTGAGATGATAAATGTTGCTTCTTTAAATTTCGGGCAGAATACTAATATTAAAAATAGTTGATATCATTGTTTCATTCTTGGGAATTTTATTCTACTAATTCAGTTTATTTTGTGATTACAATCAATAGCAGATAATATTGAAACATTAACCATAGTCCTTAGTTCTTGGCACTTCACTGCCTTCAAGATCACCTCCACACATATAATTTCAATTCCTGCCTGAGAGCTTTTACTGGTCTCAGGGTTCAGTTTAGTTGCAGACCAGAGGTACAACATATCTGTTGTATTCTATGCCAAAAATACAACAATTACTGAAGGAGTGTTATATACGTACCCCAAATACTTAGCCCCTTTTCTGATAATTATGAGGTGCATGATTTAGAGTTGCTCCCAGAATTCTCTGCTGAATTTGTTTCCAGTTGTCCAAAGTGGTAGTTTGCTTCATATCTCCCCTTTTACTGGTTGTTTTCCTTCCCTATTTACTTTTGGGATAATCGGCAAAATAAAAAAAAAATCACCTAAGTTTTCTAAGGAAGTTGACACTTTCTTCCTGAAGATTGGTTGTTGGCCATACTTGTTCCTCTGCCACATGCAGAGCCCATGGCCATGTCTGCTGTTCTCTCCCATCTCTCCTTTGTTTCATTGATTTCAGTTTCTTCCTTCCATGGCTTTCTCTCTCTGTATTCTCTTCATGTATAAAGCACTCCAGTATGATTAAGTCCCGTCCTGAATTAGGTGTGTCATGTCTTACCCGAAGCAGGCTCAGAAAAAGATCTTACTTACAGTGGGTTTACTCTTTCAGGAATGAATTAGATTTAAGAACATGTTTTCCAGGGGTGCTTATAGCTTTAAACCACCATAGGTGTGCATGGAGCATTAGAAGATTCTTATAATATCAGACATAAATAAACTATATACAATCAGTATTTCCATGAATCATAGATTTTAATAAACTTGTCATACCTAAGGGTATTGTATTAAAATTGTATCTTCCTTATAAGACAATATCTGGTTATAATGAAATATAAAATTAATGGTAATAAAGGGTGGATCTTCTTTCATGCTCAACTGAGTATGTACTTTTGACCAATTGCTTTATTTCTAGTAAATTAATTTGACTGCTCATTCACATGGAGAAAGGGTAAAACAATCTGACTAACTCATGGTGAAATTTCCAGGTCATTTAAAATTCTCACGGTATAAAAATTTTGTGGTGTAAAATTCAGTAGCTGAATTAATTTCCTGCTGTTCTAAAAGGTGTGAATAAATATATCTGATATGTTCCCTTTAACTCTCCTTTCTCTGCATGACTAGCCAAAACTTGTATGCTCTAATGAATTCTACTGCCACAGGTGCATAGATCATCTGGTTCTACAGCATAGACACAGACAATAAGTATTGTTTATTGTAACTGTTATGGAGCCTTGACCAGATCAGTGTACAATTTAAATTAAAATTTATATAAATAATGAAATTAATCATTTGATATTAAATAGTGCAAAAATTATATCAAAACAATTTTATCATTATTTCATCATAAAGGAACTCTTTCTATTAAACTCAAATGCTGTAATAATAATGATAGAGAAGATGTCCTTAATGAATTGTGTCTTAGAAAGAAAGAATCTACTACCTTAAACAGAGTTGCCTAAAAATGTATTCAAGTTCAATTCAACAGATGGTTCAGGAATTTAATTTTAAAAGACTGAAGTACAGGAAAATTGTAAGGAGATAGAACACTTTATGAATTTATGTGTGCACGTAATTACGAATGTGGGAATGAGGCATGTATTTGTAGTTCTATGTGAATTTTTACAAGGACAATAAGCATTGTTCCCTGAACATTGGACCTAGATCAAGAAATACTTGTTTAGACGACATTCTCTTTCATGTGAGCATTTCAAATGTTAATTAAATCAATGAGAACGAAATTGTTACAAGTAATACAACATCATTGATGTCCAAAAAATATTATTTTTGTGATCTTAAATTTATTATCATATCTACACACTTATTGAAGGCATCTCTCAGTGATTTTTAACTTTTTCATTATGGAGGCTGTAGATGAAAGGGTTCAACATTGGTGTTACAATGGTGTTGAGTACTGTGGCAAATTTTTAATGTCCACTGCATTACCCTTTTTTTGTGTGTGAACTTAGAGGAATATGGAGCTACCATAGTAAAGTGTAACCACTGTAAGGTGAGAAACACAAGTGGAGAAGACTTTCTGTCATCCCTGGACAGAGGGAATCTTAAGGACAGTAATGACAATTACTGTCAATTGTCAGTAATGACAATTAGGTGTAAGATTCTCCTGTAAGGAGCAAAAGACCCAAGAGTAACACATCAGAGGAGATGAAGTCTGCAAGCTCAGCCAGAGAGATATCTGCACAGGCCAGCTTTAACCCTGGGGTTCTGTCACAGAAGAAGTGATGGATTTTATTTGGCCCACAAAAAGGTAAGGGGGAGCAGTTAAAATAGATGGAACCAGCATTGATGAAAATGCACCCACATAGGATCCCAGAAGCATCATTATACATGAATGTTTGTTCATGATGATGGTATAGCTCAGTGGGATGCAGATGGCAACATATCAGTCAAAGGACATGATGGCAAGGATAAAGAACTCTATGGATGCCAGGAGGAAGTAGAAGATTGACTGAGTGAGACAGCCAACAAAGGATAATTTTTGGTGAGTGAAATAGTGTTGGCTAGCATCTTAGGCACCACTGTGGATATGATGGTGATCTCAAGGAACGAAAGGCTGGCTACAAAGAAATACATGGGTGATTGTAGACAGTAGTCACAACACATGAGATGGATAGTGATGGTGTTGCCATTCAGAGTGGTCATGTACATAAGCAGGAACACAGAGAAGAGAAGAAATTCTACTCCTTTCTCATTCTGAAATCCTAGAAGGATGAACTCAGTGACCTGGTTTTGTTTTTGTGACACATACTGTTCTGATTCTGAGTTCAGCCTGGCATTACAGAAAGGGTTTATGGCTTGGCCTTACATATAATGCTGGAAATACCCTACAATGCCCATTAATTAACTTCAGTTTTCAAGAATGGATATTAAAGCAGAGAATGATGATATTTCAAGTGTATAAATATCTCCTGAGATGAAATGTGCAAGATGTAAGAGATAAGTTCTGAGATACATTCATAACAGCAGAATTTATCTCACAATATGTTTGTGAGAATTGTCCTTTGGACAAACCTGTGAGACTCCCTTTGGTTTATAGACTACTACAGTGGATCTGGATGTACACAAGTCATGTGAAACTTGTATCATTTTGGATACATCTTTCATAGTGTCATTTACCCCCCCTCCCAGAAAGTGATGGTAGTTTTTCAAGGAGCTGACAGCATTGTAGTAATATCTAATTCTGTATTAATATGTATGTATAAGACTTATTTTGAGTTATTATTTTATATGTGGATATATTTATTTATTAAGAAATAAGAAAATACCATTACAAAATAATCATTTTCCTTAGCATTCATGACTTCTAACTCACTGGCAAGAAATGCCACATTGTAGCTAAGAATATAAGTTCAATTTTAAGTAATATTTATAAAGAATCAGGCAAAATAATAATAGAATTTTCACAGGACTTACATGAGTAAGGCAACCAGTGAAATACGTGACATTTTTTTATGACTGTTGACTCTGTTTCTGTTTGAATTCATTTAAAGAGAGGTCGAAAACCTGAGATTTAAAAGCAATTCCAGTAATTCTTGGCCCATAAATATAGAGAAAAACAAAACTTTGTTGCAGAGAAGGACTTATTAATAAGGACTTATTATTTCTTATTTACTCACTTAGCTGATTTTTGGAGGAGATATAAATTGTGCCATGTATATTGGCTATTGAAGGCAGGAAACACAGGTTTGGTACCAAGAATATTTTCATACCTCAAATTACAAGATACATAAAATTTTGCCATTGAGAGGTATTGGAAATCTAATTTTAGATCAGTGGGATTTTTAGTTTTACTATGTAATAGATGGATGGATGAAACCTGGAGAAGTTAGTTTGACCATATGTGTTACAAAGAGGTTAAATGGTGGAAATATGACAAAACCATGGGTCTTTTGACTTAGGTTTCCTTGATCTTTATTGCCAAAAATATTTATTTATTATTTTTTAAGCATTTAGTACTTTATGAAGATTGGAGCAGGGACACACCTGATTTTCTGACTTACATAAATAAAGATGATAAGGGAACATTAAATCAATTTGGAACAAAGTTAGTGTTCACTCTGCAGTTTCTCAAATTAAAATAATCCTTCAAATCCTGGCATAGGAGATTATCATTTTAATTAAGAAGACTCAAACCTTTTTGACATAATAAAAATGTATGCAGCTGTTTCATCAGTTTGCTTTGCCATGGCAAACCTGAGGGAATGGATAATTAATGGATTTGGTAGAGAAGGGAAATCTAATTTTGGACCATTGGGAATTGCTGGGAATAGCTCTTTCTGTGGTCAGATAAAGGGTGACTTGACTTTGAGCAACTAATTGGCATCCTGAGGGCACTAGCAGATTGACTAGGAATTGAAGGAAAGGCAGAAGCTGAAGCTTAGAGGGAAGACAATAAATGCACATTCAGTCAAATACAAAATTTTGCATAATGTTGGAACTAAATGAAAGGAAGGTTGAAAGAACAGAAAGAAATCATAGTGATGGGAGGATGAAAGGAAAACAAAGAAAAAGTGATGAGTTATAAAAGAAGAATATCATATGTTCTCTACTTACATGCTGTAGTGTATTTTATAATTTTAATTATATTCAATTAATTATATTGGATATTCATCTAATGGTTTACAGACTTTGTTTATTGTTGCACAATTATGGTAAGTTTCATGGTTAGGATCAAATCTATAGATTAATTCCTTCTTCTGATAGTCTGAGAATGTTAGGAAATAAAAGAATGGAAAATACAGACATGAGTATAGGAGAATTTATAGGGACTTTGCATGGGAATGTTCCTGTAGCTCAATTCAGCTTGTAAAATTATACTCAAAATATGTATTTTTGTAATCTCAACCACAAATTATTGTAACTAGCAATAAGAAGTAAAACTTGAGATCACTATTCTTGTTCCCTGGAGGCACAGCTTCTGATGAAAAAATGGTTTCCAGGGAATAAATTATAAAAACAATTATAATTAAACAAAAGTAAAATTTTCCAATTTGTCAAAGCAAGGAGGATGAGTAAACATAACTTCCATAAGAAGTACACTAATTCAAAAACAAGAAAAAGAGAAAGAAGTAGGGAAACAAGAAGATAAAAGACAGAGCATCTCCTACAGAGGTGATATAGTCAAAATTCCTTCCTTCATTATTGTCTTCATCCTCATAACCATCAGGATCATTATAATCATGATCTATGTATATTGAATTTGTATGTGCTAGGAATTCTGTGATCATTTTAACACATATTATCTCTTTTCCCTATGGCAATCATGTGAGATAGGTGATATTATTGCTGTTTTATGGTATTTATTTCCTTATTTCCTATGATTATTCTAAGAAGAAATTATATAAAATGTCAGAAAGTTTAAAAAAAGAAAAAAGTATGCAACATAAAGCATTATTTACAACAGACATTACTAAAATTTATTGAATGCTTGTATACATTCTGATGCACTAAGACATATCGTATGTTCCCTGTTATTAGTGGTTTATAATTTGTTCAAGCGTGAAAAAGTCAATTATATGCAAATAAAATTAGTATGAGTCTATTAATTCATACTAATGAATACATACTGAAGAAAACTATAATCCTGGATATTAAGAAATGTTGGAATAATCCTCCCAAAAGGACATTTCATTGAAACAAATTATCTACTTTCTGTATTAGAGAAGTGATTAAAGAAAGAATTGCTTTACAAATAAATCACCCTATCAAGAAACTGATGGTTTTCACTCATGACTTTGTCTGCCCAATCAAATGATAATCCAGGATAGTGTATTTTAGACCTGCCTGTTTGAGTAATGATCCTTCTCAAACAATATTGTTTTTTTTTTCTGTTTGGTCTTTAGGATTAAATAAGTTTGGTAGACCTCCATGTCTTTTTTTCTGGCTCATATACTTCCTCATCCATTGTCTAAATTCACTCATTCTCCTTATTTCAGCTCTGCTAGGCTTTATTTAGTTCTTTTCATATAACAGGATATTTTTTTAATTAATGACTAACACATATAAAATTCTCTATCACTCAAATATTCTCACTACACTCTACCACATTTTCCAACCCAAAGCCTGCACACTCCTGTGATATTAAATAATAATAATTTCCTCTGTAAACAGTATGAGATTCTTAGCTATGGAAGACCCTATATGTGCAAAGCTATTGCTCATTTACTATATAATACACATAACACTTGCACTATTTTATTTATTTATTTTAAAGAAAATTTAGATTACATAAATATTTCATAAAATTTAGAGGGGATTCCCATTTTCCTCAATTCCTCCCCTTCTCACACTTTCCCATATGAACAACATCCTTCATTAGTGTGATACATATGTTACAATTGATTATCTCATATTGAAGCACTGCCACTAACAATGGATTATAGATTACATTATAGTTTATTTAGTCTTTCACACATGATTTTGTAAGTTATGACAAAATATATAATGGGCTGTATCTGTCATTGAAACATCATGCAGTACAATTCCAATGTCCCCAAAATGTCCCAATATTACACCAATTACTCCCTCTTCCTCCCTCAGAACCACCAGTGGCCACTGCCTCCACATAAATGATAAAGTTTTTCCAATTGTTAGAATAAAGATAAGTCTATAGCAGAATAATAATAAGTCTACTTTAGTCGATTATTCATTCCCCAGTCTTAAGGATTTTTGGATGGTGTTGCCCAGTCTGCTGCTAATTGAGATGGGACTTAGTTCCCATTGGGCAGATGGATGGAAATATCTTGCTTGCAGTTGCATAGTCTCTCTGTTCCTTGGGATGTGTGTTGTCCATCATCATCACCTTTTTAGTTGTCCTGAGTGAGTCCAATGAACTGGAGAATAGATATTGGAACTCTGTTGAGATTCAGGGCCCAACTGGCCCATGGAGGGAACAATGATTTAAGCCTCTTGGACATGTGTCTACCAAGCATAGTACTAACTATAGGTTCAGATAGAAGGGGCAGAAGAGCTATGTGAAGGAAAGCCACAAATGAGTCCAACTCTGTCACAGTGGGGAGCATAAATTCCAAGATAAGGCCCACTGGTAGGGTAAACTCCTAGATGTCTGCCCTGCCTATAGTGTCTGGAGGTCTCTAGAGTCCTCAGAAGCCCCACTATTTGAAGGAATATTTCCTGTGGCAGTAAATTATATCCTGCTGAGATGTGTATAAGCATAACATCTCGAATGGTTCTGCATTATTTTTAAATATCTATTTTTCCAAATAAACTAAATATACAAAGAGGATGGGAGCATGTTCATCTTATTCATGTTGAATCTAAGATATTATACTACTGTCTGTAACCAATCTCAGCAGGATATTTTAAAAGAATTAGCTAATGAATTCATGAATAAATTAGAAAAATTAGTATATTGTGTAAAGAAGCCCAGCTCTATTCTATAGACAGTAAGTTTTAGGTGCCTAACTAAGATTCAAATGTGCATTTGGTGAATGCAGGAAGATAAATAAATTTGGAACATACATCAGATTAGAAGAAGGTTCATGAATAGATGGTCATTGAATTTGTGGGCATGGGAAAGATTACAAAAGAGAGAAAGAGTGTTAAAGGAGAAGAGAGAGTTAAGAAGAGATTCAAAAGAAGTTGTAAGATGCCAACATTTTAAGAATGTTTTCAAAGTCCTAACTCCTTGAAAATATTCAAAATGTTGTAATATATTCAAATGAGATATCATCATTCACCAAAACAAAAAGAGACTCAAGGAAGCAATTAATAATTTCAAAAAATCATTAGTGAAATTTGAGATAATGAACAAATTTCTTAGGATTGTGCTCTCTAGATCTCAGAAATGCATTAACCAGAAAACATTGAGAAAAAGGTGAAAAGGGTTTTGTACCTTTTGTTTTACTTTCATTCAGTTGACACATGGTTATTATTTTCATGCTGGAAATATTCAGAAGGAATTGTTTATTATTAAAGTAACCTATACATTGAAAATTGCAAATAATATTTGTGTAGTTTAACCATTTATTATAAAGCAATCACTCATTTTCTGATTTCATATCTTGATTTTACATTAAATTCCCAATTACTTTTCTAATTTTCTTTCATAAATTATATGCAATCCTAAAACTCATAGTTTATTTTCACATGTCAGAACAGAGGAACACAGGAAAGCCAATACTGAAACAATTTCACGTAAATGTGCACTGACTAGCACCATTTAATGGATGGTCTGTAAATTGCATGGACAAAAATGCTTTTCCTTGCTCTCTGTATCCAATCTCTGGGAGAAAATTTGTGCCCCACTAGTGTATACCTGTCCTGATTTTGAAAATGAGCTGGACAATTTTAACGACTGATTGTAAATTGAATCAAATATCAAAAGAAGTGCTGTGAAAATTTTAAAAAGGCAAGAGAGAGAAATTGTCCATCAGAGTAAATTCACAAATATGCTAAGATGCCTTGACATCAGCTAAAAAAATTACAAGCCTACTAGGAAACACAAAGAGATGGCAGAGCATAAAGAACAAACCAAATATCCTGAAGTGATACAGGATTTAAGCAATTAATCATTGATAATCACACAACTCTCCTAAATGACTTCAAATAATTTATGAAAAATATGACTAAAGATATAAATGATAATAAGACGACACTGAGAGAGCATAGAGAACAATTTGCAAGCCTGCAAAGAAAATAACAGACATTATGGGAATGAAAGACAAGATTGATGGAATGAAAAATACATTAAAGACACGTAAGAGCAGATATGAATTGATTGAAGACAGAATTGGTGATTTTGAAGACAGAACATCTGAACTGGAAAAGAGAAGAGAACAGAAAGAGAAGGGAATAGAAAAAACAGAACAGAGAATTAGGGAATTGAATGAAAACACAAAATGCACAAACATTCACATTATTGGTGTCCCAGAATGTGAAGTGAGTGGAAAAGAGTCATGTATTAGTAAAGGTTCTCTTGGGAAATACAATCAATTGGAGATATCGGTATATATATAAGAATTTACAAAATTCTCTCATGTGACTGAGAGGATGCACAAGTCCAAATACTGCAGGCAGTGGCAAACCAGGGGCTCTGATGGAGTTCCTTGATGAGTTCACAGGAGATATTGCCTGTCCAATGTCAAGCTAGAAATTTCTCTCTGAATGTTGAAATCACTTCCCATTTTAAGGCATTCAGCTGATTGGATAAAATGTCATTTATTGCTGACAGCAATCTCCTTTGTTGATGATAGATATTATCAGCCATCTATGCCGTAAACCCAATGTTGACTAAAGTCCAAAAATATCCTTGTATTGCAATTAGCCTGGTGTTTGCTTGACCAAACAACTGGGCACAATTATCTGGCCAAGTTGACACATTAGTCTAACCATCATAGGGCAAGAATATTTAAAGAAATAATGACTGAAAACTACTCAACCCTTATGTAGGACAGAAATATCAATATCCAAGAAGGACAATGCACCCCAAACAAAATAAATCTGACCAGAACTTCCTCAAGACACCTACTATTAAAAATGATAAATATCAGAGGTAAATAGAGGATTCTGAAAGCAGCAGAAGAAAAGCAAAGCATCACATAAAAGGGAAACTCGATAAAATTAAGTGCTGAACTCTCATCAGAAGTAATGGAGGATATAAGAAAGTGGTATGATGTATTTAAGGTACTGAAAAAGAAAAACTGATGACCAAGAATTCTGTACCCACAAACCTCTCCTTAAAAAAGAGGGTGAGTTCAAAGTCTTCACAGAGAAGCAAAAACTCAGAGAATACATTACCAAAAGACCAGATTTACAAGAGATGTTAAAGGCAGTTCTTTAGCCTTAAAAGAAAAAACAAGGATAAAAGATTTGGAGAACAGTTTAGAAACGAGATTATTAGAAGGGTAAACTAAATGATAAGAAAATAGACAATAGAATGGTATGAAAGAGAGAACGGAAGAACAAAATAGATGAAGTAAATGATGCCTTTACAGTAATAACACTTCATATTAATGGAGTGAGCTCCCCAATAAAAAGACATAGACTGATATCATCGATGAAAAATAAAATCCATCTATATATTGCCTACAAAGACTCATCTCAGATGTAAGAACACAACCAGGTTAAAAGTGAAAGGTTGAGAAAAAGTTATTCCATGCAAATAGTAACCAAAAAAGAGCTGGAGTAGACAAGATAAATGTAAAATAACAATATATATTATATGAACAATAATTACACAGTGCAAATGGCAAATTTTTCCTGTGATCAGTATTCTGTAATTTTATTCATACAAAATAAAGAGTTGCTTTTAATTGCAGAGGACTAGAGAAGAAAATTTTTTTGTATACTTCATTTTTCTTTGGCCCTATCTTATTCATATTCTTTAAAATAATCAATCTGGATCAATAATGATTTAACATGACTACTGTTGAACAAGATTTTTAGTTTTACTGCCTCACAAAATTGACTTGGCAAACTCTTATTTGCTGTAATTCATTCCAATAAGATGTGAAGAATTCCCAGATAGGAATTTGATTATCTAGATAGAATTATAGACTAAGTGGAAATTAAATAACTAAACCAATAATTTATTTCATTCCCAGAGATTATGTCCAAAAGCTACAGTTGTAATATAAAAATTGAAATGTTATAATTAATTTATATTATATTTAAATTATTTACATTTACAAATGTTTTTTGTTTTGCTATTTTTTATAAGTAATTATATGAAATCTAACATGAATCAGTGTACAAATGCAACTCCAGACATTATTCTTCCAAGCAATATGAACAACCATGTGCATGGCTTGAAATTCTGCCCACTTGGAGGATTTACATTCACCACTGTCCTTCAGGGATATCCCAAAAATGGTTGCAGTGTTGGAGCTGTCCACTTTTAGGTGGTAAATGCATATCATGCAGAACCTTCTGTAAGCCAAACCTGAGTTTTCTCTTCCTCAGTGAATGGATTGTAAGGGACTCCTTAAGAGGCCAATGCTATGGGCTGGGAAGGAGAAGGTAATATGGCAGGGGTGTAGACCATGGGCATTTGGGTTACTTCATATAACTTATTGTTCCTTCAGGAACTCCTTGATATCCATCTCATATATACAACTTCTACTTTATTATGGTGTGCTGCTGTGCATGCCCAATTTTATGGTTTGGTGGGTCAAACAATATGCAGCTCAGGATAGGCAATCAAGATCTCACAGTAACTTTATGGCCCATGGTTAAGCCTTTAGTCTCTACTATGGCCCAGTAGCAGTCCAAAGCTGTTTCTCAAAAGGAGACTAGTTATGTGCAGAGGATGGTATTCTTTGCTCCAAAATCCTAAGGGTCTGTGTTGTGATTCTCCAACAGAGGCCTGCCAAAGGCTCCAGACAACATCTCTATTTGCCATTGAAAATTCCAGTACCATTGGATCTGATGGATCATATGCCCCAAGTGGTAGTACAGCTTGCACAGCAGCCTGGACCTGTCACAGACCCTCCTCTTTTTCCAGTCCCCAATCAAAACTAGAAGATTTTCTGGTTATTCATTAAATGGGCTGGAATAGCACACCCAAATGAAGAATGTGTTGTCTCCAAAATCAGAAGAGACGAAATAAGCATTTTGCCTCCTTTTTCGTCAAAGGAGAGGCAAGAAGCAGCAGCTTATCTTTACTTTAGAAGGGATATCTCAACATGTACCACATCACTGGACACAGAAATTTCACTGAGGGAGAAGACCCTTATATTTTTCTTGGATATATCTCCCAACCTCTCTCATGGAAATGCCTTACCAAAAAGCTAGAGTCTTTGCTACTTCTCGGTCACTAGGTCCTATCAACATCATGTCATC
>JAQZBX010053327.1:0-18914 GCA_029593785.1 Cabassous unicinctus | reverse complement strand
TGGCTGCACTATTTTATATATCCTCCAGCCGTATGTGTGACTCTGCATTTTTTTAAGTGCCCCAGGCTAATATAAAGTGAATCCGGGTTGAGACTGGGTTAAGTTCTCACCACTGGTGTTCCGTTTGTCATCAAACTGCCTGGCCCTTACCCTCCAACCCTTGTTCGCACGTATTTTTTCACTGTAACAGCAGACCTTGTTTTATCGCACTTTATTTTATTGCACTTTACATACATTGGGTTTTTGTTTTTTTACAAATTGAAGCTTTGTGGCAACCCTGCATCAAGCAAGTCAATCAGAGCCATTTGTTCCAAAAGGATGGGTTCACATCGTGTCTCTGTGTCACATTTTAATTAAGGTATGTACACTGTTTTTCAGACATAATGCTATTGCACCCTTAATGGATGACAATACAGTGTGAACGTAACATTTATGTGCACTGGGAAACCAAAAAAATTGTGTAACTCCCTTCATTGCAATACTCTATCGAGGTGGTCTGGAACCAAACCCGCAATACCCCTGAGGTACACCTGTAGTCTCAGCAGTCATGTGACAACACTTTATCTTAAAACTTTGCTGAGACCACGCAGACTGGCTGCCAGTTCCCCATGGGCCATAGGCAGCCCCCTGAGCTGACCAGTGAAACCCCAGCACTGAGCTCCTCATCTGGGGACTTCCACAGGCCACCAAGGCTAGGCTCTTATGACAGGAGCCTGGTGGGAAGCAGGCATTTCCCCTTTCTCTCTGGACCAGCACTTTCCAATGAAAATGCCTGCAGTGATGGAAAGTCCCTCCATCTGTGCCATCCAATAGGGTAGCTACAAGGCACCCAAGGCTATGGACAGAATGAGCGTGACTGAGGAACTGAACTTCTTCTTTTACTTTTTTCATTTCATTCTAATGAATTTAAATATTTGCATGCTGATGTTCATAGCAGCATTATTCACAGTAGCCAAAAGGGGGAAACCACCCAAATGTCTATCGACCAATGACTAGATAAACAATATGTGGTCTATCCAAGGAACGGAATATTATTCAGGCATAAAAAGGAATGAAGTTTTGATGCATGCAACAAAAAGGTAGAAGCAACCCAGATGCCCATCAAAAGATGAATGGGTAAACAAAATGTAGTATACCCCATACAGTGGAACATTATTCAATCCTCAAAAGGAGTGAAGTACATGTGACAACATGGATGAAACTTGAAGATGTCATGTTGCGTGAAAGAAGCCAGACACAAAAGGACAAACATTGTATGATTCCACTTTAAGGAAATGTCTAGAATAGAGAACTTCATAGAGACAGAAAGACCAGTGGCTTAGGAATGAGGGGAACAGGGAGTCATTGCTTCACGGGTGCAGTTTCTGTTGAGGATTATGAAAATGGATGATGGTGATGGTAGCCCAACAAGGGGAAGGAAATTGATGCCACTTATTGGTACCCTTAAAAATGGTTAAAATGGAAAATTTCGTGTTATACACACATATAGTGTGTGTGTGTGTATATATATATATATTTATATTTAATGTTAAACATCTGCATGTGGCAATAGCATTGGACAGCACAGCGCTGGCAGTGGGGGACCTGTTGTCCCACCCAGGTGCAGGTCCAGACTAGAGCTCAGAGGCTGGGCCTCTGGTGTCCTTGGCCTGAGCCCCTCGGTTCTATCCTCTCTCTCAGGAAGGTCCGTCCTTTGGTCAAGATGACCCCAAGGCTTGGGTCCTTCTGGCTTCTGGGAGTTCCTAGTTTGCCTTGTGGCCCAAGCTTGTGGAGAGGGGAGACAAGGTGGACTCTAGGTGACTGTCTTGGGCAGGGCTAGGGAAATGAATCTTAGGAGAGCTGAGTGTGGCTCAGCCCTTTTCCATGGCCAGTCCCCTCCCCACCCTCCCCTGACCCCCAGCATGGAAGGCAGCAGGCCTTGGGTGCTGTTGGACCCACCTAATCCCCCACCCCTGCCTTACCAATTCCTCAACCTCCTCCTTCCCCCTTACTCCACAACGTGCTCCTCTGGACTGACACCCAGCTATGTTGCTCCAGGTTTTCTCCCAACCCTGACACTGCTCCAACACTGGGGGACACCCTGCAGGCCCCCGACCCTCTGTGGACAGTGCCACTGCACAGCATGCTTTGCAGGGGCTGGAACTACGACATCAGTCCCTGAGCTCAGGTCCCGGGGATGTGGCCACGAGGAGGGTCAGCCACCACCCCATATCTGGTGGACGCAGAGTTGGATGTCCCACCACCACAGGCAGCTGAGGGAGGCCAGGGTGGCATCAAGGGGGGCATCAAACTTGCCCCTGCCCCTGCAGCCACACCCTGCTGCATCTTCCACAACCTGGGGCTCCATGGAAGATTCCAAGTAAACATTCTATATCCCTCGCCCCAGATGCCCTTGAGTTCCCTCTGTCACTGAAAAATTAACACGTGTTTTAGTCCAAAAGTAAATACCAGTAACTGTGATAGCTCACGGAATTATAGCCTTGATGTGTGTTAGCCTTTTGAAGTAACCAGAAGCAGATACCTGTAAACTGTCGTAACTCACTGAACTGTAACCCAGAAGTCTTGTTTCTTTAATGCTGGGACTATGTTTTGAAACTGTGCAATCTTTACTCAGTAACTGGACAGTAATAGACAACTGGTCCCACTTGAAACCCCTTATCTTGTTTTGCAACCCTGAAGTGGGGTGCCCTTTCACGTAGCCTCTTGTTGATTAGCATGAGTCAGCCCAGAATGGATCACCCCAAATTCCTAATTTATCTTGCTAGACCCAGGCAGTTCTAATCAGTTGGCCCACCTGACAGGCACAGTAGCCTAAACCTTAAACCTCAAGTAAACTAAGCATGTAATCAATCTGTGCATGTTCAGTAATTAGACTAACTCTAACCTTGTCATTATCCTGAGCCTGCCTGACTTTGGTTGAAAGCTATAAAACACTGAAAGTGTCTCCAATTCGGGGACACAGATTTATGGCTCAGGTCTTCTGATCTTGCTTTGCATTAGCAATAAACTCTCTCTTGGAAAACCTACTGTCACATAATTGGCTCTTTCATGTGCATTGGGCATAAGAACCCCTGAATTGATCGGTTTCACTTCTGTCAGGATCTCTGCAAGAGCAGGGCCTGCTCCCTGCTGGCAGAGCCCCTGGTTTCAGGCTTGAGATTTGTTGCAGACACTATCAGGGCCCCGTCCATGTACAGAGCAAGCCAGAGGTACCAGAAACTGACACCCTTCCAATCAGCGTTCAACCAATGACAGAAGCTTCCTTGACCCACAGTTGGGATGACTCTTAGGAGTGCTCTACGTCTTTGCCCAAAGGGTCCCAGTGGGACTAGGCTCCAGTTGCCCACAGAGCTGGTAACCTTCTCTGAATGGCTCCTTCCCTTCCCCGTCTCATTCCCTCACTCCTGGGATCAGCTCCCAATTAAAGTTTCTGTACTCGCCAACTCACGGTCTGCTTCTGGGGGACTCAAACCAAGACGTGCCTGCTCCGCAGCAATTTTGGGGTTCAATGTTTGCACTCTGTAGGACCCAGGCTGAGAAGGCGAAAAGCTAATTAGGTCCCCCCAGTGTCATCCTCAGCACCTGGGCAGGCTCAGCATTCGGGCACTACCATGGCCTCTCCCCTTCATCCCATTTTGCGGATGCCCCTTGTTTTTCCCTCTTTGACCTGGGGCTCTGGCTCACCGCCTTGTTCAAGGCTGAGGCTCTTCCATTCTCAGAATGCACCTCTCATCCCTTTCTCTGTTCAACATCGCTGTTCTTACATCATAACAGCTTTGCCTGATAGAGCCCAGGGCAAGCTGGAAAGAAGCACCTGTCCCAAATATGGGCTTTTGGAGACCCCAGAGGGCCAAAGAATCCCAGGCAAGTCTGCCCCAGGGGTGACTCTACCTTCTGTCCTGCAGGAAGAGATGAAGAAATGGGCCATGCTGCCCAAGTAGCCAGACAAGCTGGCCCTATCTCCAGAGGGGCTACAAGGGGCTCCTGGAAACCAACCATAGGGGCAGGATGTGTCTCTGCCTGGGGCCTGGGGTGGAGGGTCAGCTGCAATGCATCTTGTCCCATGTGTTATAATGGGATAGGAGTTGACCCTGAATGCCCTCTGGCACAGCTTGGGAGGGTGCCCTAAGGCCTTAGACAGGTGTTTGCAAAGTCTCACTGGGCCCAGACCACTCCAGAACAAGGCCAAGTCTGCTGGGGGGAGACTGCCCTGTGTGTGAGCCGGAGCACAGCCTGCTCAAAGCCTCCCGGCTGCCCAGTTCTGACTCTGGAAGGTCACCTGTCCCAAAAACCAAGACCCAGTGGGCATTTACCAGGGCCCAGAAATGCCACCAACCCTGCTTGTGGCCTGTGCCCTCTTGGCCCCACCTGGAAGGCTTCCTGGAACCCAAGGGGACCCAACCTATATCAGGGTGAAGCTCTCATCCAGCCTCCATGGGCTCCTGCTAAGAATCCATTCCCTGGGTCGAATCCCACAGCCCTGAAGCCACAGCCTCGGGTCAAGTCCTACCTCCGCCCTTTACTGCCAATGAAAAACTCGGGCAAGCTGCTAAACTGCTGGCCTTGGCTTCCCCCACCTTGCTTCTCCACAGGGCGGCGGGTGAAGACCCCATCCAGGCCTGGCAGCTCTTTCATGGCCAATGGTTGTAGAACCCTCTCCGGGCACCAGGGCTCTGTCCTGAGCCCCGGGGGCCTCGACTGAGCATCTGTTAGGTTCTCTGCACGATCTCCTTTAATGACAGGGAACGTGTTTATCATCACCCCCATTTTTCAGATAAAGTAACTGAGGCTCCGAAAGTTTAACTACTTTGCCAGCTTTCACACAGCTAGTGAGGGGAGAGGTGGGGTCCAGGGCGGGTGGGAGGGACCAGAGGAAGCAGCCAGAACCCAGGGGTCCCACACGCCCATCCCATCCCCACCTGTCCCACCCTCCTCTCCCGTGGAGGCCCTGCAAAAGGCTTCAGCTAACCCACTTCCCTGCAGGGCCGAGGACCCTGCCGAGGTCTGCTGAGAACACTGCCTTCCCCCGAGGTTGGTCCCAGCAGGAGGGAAGATTCAGCCAAGGCAGGGAAGCATGTCTGATGGTCACTGGTGGGCTCAGTCAGATGGGGGAGGCACAGGCCTAGGGTCCTCTAGGGAGACTCCAGCTATAAAGGAGGGAGTAAACAAACCATCCAAGATACAGGCTACTCACATGTGGGCTTATGTGATACCAGAATTGCTGATACTGGTCATGGTCCCGGCTGCCATGCCATCACTAGAGCTCTGGCCCCAGGGCCTCACCGACCAGGCCAAGTCCCAGTCTTATGGTGACATCAGAAGCCCCTGAGGTCATAATCAGTGACATCACCGCTGCTGGCACAGAAATTGCCTTAAAGACTCAAGTATTTGGGCCAGAGCTGTCTGGCATCTTAAGCCATCATCCCAGACCGGAAAATCCACATCAACATGTTTTATAGCAAAGATCTCGCTTCTCATTTGGATTCCAGAAACCAAAGAAATAGCCCAGAAGTGGCCCCTAGCTCATTTTGATTGTAGAAAAACTCCATTTCTGGCTGACATTGACTTGAGCCCCTGCTGCAGCCCCAGGAGTCACCAGGCAGGGGGGTTGAGCCCAGGGGAAGATGGTGGTCTAAAGCATGGGCTCCGAAGGCAGACTTCCTGCCTCCCAATGTGGGCCCTGCCATTTCCTCCTGTGTGGCCTCAGGCAAACAACTTAACCTCTCTGAGCCTCAATGGCCCAGTTGTAAAGGGACCATGATTAATGCCACCTGACAGTTGTTGGGCGCACCAGGCATGGCCACACCTGCTCAGGACCATTGTGGTGCCCTATAAGGATGAGAACCAGCAGGCTCACAGGCTGGACATGGAGAAGCTGGCCTGGCCAGTGACCAAGAGCTTCCCCAGGTGACGGCCACTGAGAAGTGTGGGGGAGGGGCAGGAGGAGAGGAGAGGAGGACACAATGCAAAAAGCAAGATCCGTCCCCTTCAGGCCCTTTTCTGCTCTGATGTCCTGGGACTTTATTCAGGATTGCAAACATCGAAAAAAACTTTCTGTTAGGGTAGGGTCCTCTTTTAGTTTGTTAGGCTGCTGGAATGGAATATACCAGAACTTGGTTGGCTTTTACAATAGGAATTTATTAGCCTATGAGCTTACAGTTCTGAGGCTGTGAATAATGTCCAAATCAAGGTCTCATCAGGTGATAATTTCTCCAAGAAGACTGGATGCCAGCCACCCTGGACTCCTCTGTCACACGTCAAGGTAAACGGCAGCATCTGCTGGGCTCTCCCTTCTCTTCCGGGTTTCCGTGCTTTAGCTTCTGGTTTCCTCTGGCTTTCTCTCTCTGTCTCTCTCTCCCATATTCATCCTGCTCATAAAGGACTCCAGTAAGAGGATTAAGACCCACCCCGGGTCACACCTTACTGAAGTAATCTAATCAAAGATCCTACCTACAATAGGTTCACTCCCACAGGAATGGATTAGTTCTAAGGACATGATTTTCTGGGGTCCATCCAGCTTCAAACCATCCCAGGTCCCTAGAAGCAGGGCCTGAGGCAGGGATGCAGGAAGACGTAACTTTTGAGGGAGAGTGCTCAGAAGACAGGAAGCAAAGGGAAGAGGTCAAGCAAGGATGTAGTCTCAGCTGGACACTGTCTTGAGCCCCATCCCACAGGGACCTCTGGAGCATGAGTTGCATCCCAGAGATGCTCCTACCTTGAAGCAAGGGAGCTCTGTGACTCTCACGTCCCCTGTCAGTCACTTTTAGGCTACAAGGGGAGGGGGATTGGGGGAAGGGTAACCCCCCAGGCACAGCTGTGAGTTAGTGAGATCTGAACGGGACCCCAACTTTGTTACTAACCTAGGGCAGAAACAGAAGGAGAGAGAATGCACAATGGAGAGACAGCACTGGACAAAGTGGCCAGTGCTGTGAGACTCAGAGGAGATTTTAAAAGGGAAGTGAAGAAGGATATGGCCCCACGCCAGAGACTAAAGAGCCAGTGACCTAATTATGGCTTTGCAGGACTTTGAATTCTAGGCAGACTGGCCAATTCCTTCAGCCTAAATTTAGGTTTCCCCCAGGACTCTTCTCTGGGCTACAGAACTCTGCCAGCTTTGTGGACAATGGCTTATAATGAAAAGCAGGAAAGGGCGTTCCAGCCCTCACTGGAGCAAAGGAGACAGAGTTTCTCCAGGAGACCAGAGGTCCTTCTGAGTTCTTAACAAGTGGGTGGAGCTGTGGGAGAGCTCTGCCCAGATTGCTCTGTGGCCCCAGGCGAACAACAACCCCTCTCTGAGCCTCAATTTCCTCATCTAGAAAATGAATGGGGCAGTCTCTCAGCCAAGTGACAGCAGGGAATAGGAGTAAGAACTTTCTGAGGATCCTTATATAGCACTGGCAAGATACCAGCAATTCTCAAGGAATGTGAGCTGTGCTCCAAGAAGTTGCAGACCTATGGGGCCAGGTGGGAGGCTTGATTATCTTTGATTTTTATGTTTCTGCCTCCTTCTTTGCAACCTGATCATTAAACACAGGAGCAGCAAGGAGCTCTACGTGGAAACATCACAGTGGGATGAGGCAAGGCTAGGGATGTAGGACCTGGGTCAAATGAAGTTGGGACTTACAGGTTGTTCCAGAAAGTCAATAAAGGGTCCAAGGATAGAAATGGCAAGACTAGATTTGAATTTTGGAAACATCTTTCTGGAGGCAATGTGGAGAACAAAGTGAAAGAGGCCAAGAGTAAGTGAGGGTAGACCAGATAACCGGCAAAGACAATGATTCAGGTAGGTGGTTGATAGCAGCAGTACCTTGGAATGAGGTGGTGATAGAGGATGGAGGGAAGGGCATGGATTTGAGAGCGAGCTGCTAAGAAGATAACGTCAACACAAATTGGTAATTGGGAGGGTCAAAGGTGATTCCTGGGCTTCTTTAAGTGCCACTGGATGGGGGTAGATCAATCTTAGGAGTCAATGAGTTCAGCCTTGGTCACATTGAGTTTGAGATGCCTTTGAGACATCTAAATGGACATGTCCCTCCACTTATATATCTGATCATATTCAGATGGGTACGGTCTGGGCTTAAGATAGTAGTTTGGCACATCAATGGTAATTGAAGTTAATCATCTGAATGAACTCTCCAAAGGAGAAAATGAGGAAGGTCTGAAGAGGGCCTTGGGCTGAACGTTAGGATACTCCTATAGTTCATGATCAAGGAAAGGAGGATAAGCTTGTGGGGGACAGAGTCTTAGCCAGAGAAGATGATGTGCATGATGCCACCAAAGCCAGGGGAAAACCAAGTCTCAGGAACCATGGAGTGGCCAGCAGTGTTAGTGCTGCTAATGAGCCAAGCAAGATGAAGACTAAGAAATAACTGTTTGTTGTAGCTGAACACAAAGACTGCAGGGCCTTGAGGAACAAAAGGGAGGTAAAGGAGTTGAATCAGTCGTAGTATGGTTCCTTTACTCGTACCATCTTCCCAAGCCTCTCTCTGTCACTCTCTGCCAACTCAGTGCTGGGGTTTTATCTAGTATTGCAGCATAACAAATTGCCCCATAACTTAGGGTCTTAGAATAAATCCAATTATTTTGTGGTTCTGGGTTTCGAGAGGGCTCAGCCAGGTGGTTCTCACTCAGGGTCTCTCCTGCAACTGCAGTCAGACTGTGACATGGACCTGAGGCTCCTAGAAGCTTTCTCACACATATGCCTGTTGCCTGGGCTGGGAAGGCTCAAATAGCCAGGACAGGACCAGCTGGAGACTCCACGGTCTCCCCACATGTAGAGCCATATGCAAAAGAATGAAGGTGACCCCCTACCTCACACCATATTAAAAAATTAACTCAAAATGGCTCAAAGACCTAAATATGAGAACTAAAACTATAAAAACTCTTAGAAGAAAACATAGGGAAACAGCTTCAGGATCTGGAGTTAGGTCGTGGTTTCATAGACATTATATCAAAAGCATGAGCAACAAAAGAAAAATAGATAAATGGGACTTAATCAAAATCAGAAACTTTTGTACATCAAAGGACTTTATCAACAAGGTAAAAAGACAACCTGCAGAACAGGAGAAAATATTTGGAAACCATATATCTGATAAGGGCTTAATATCCAGAATGTATAAAGAACTCCTACAACTCAACAAGGAAAAGATAAACAACCCATTTAAAAAATGGAGAAAAGACTAAATAGATAATTCTCAGCAGACATACAAATGGCCAATAAATACATGAAAAGATGCTCAACATCATTAGCCATCAGTGAAATGCAAAGCAAAACCATAATGAGATATCATCTCACACCCATTAGAGAGGTTACAATTAAAAGAAAAAACAACACAGAAAGTAATAGATGTTGGAGAGAATGCAGAAAAATGTGGGACCCTCATTCTTTGTTGGTGGGACTGAAGATCGGTGAGCCAGTGGAAGACAGTTTGGTGGTTCCTCAAAAAGTGAACTCTAGAATTACACATGACCGGGCAACCCCACTTCTCAGTATATACTCAAAGGAATTGAAAGCAGGAACTTGGCTAATGCCTGTACACCAGTGTTCATAGCAGCATGATTCACAATAGCCAAAAGGGGAAGTGGGTGTGGCTCAATGGATAGAGCTCCCGTTTACCATGCGGGAGGCCCCGGGTTCACTTCCCGGGCCTCCTTGTGAGAGCGGCCCGGGGGAGATAAGCAGACACTGAAAAAACGCACGATAGCCAAAAGGTAAAGCAACCCAAGTGTCCACCCACAGATGAATATATAAACAAAATATGGTACATACACCAAATGGAATATTATTCAGCCTTAAAAAGAAGGAAGTTCTGACCCATGCTACAGCATGGATGAACCTGGAAGACATCATGTTGAGTGAAATAAGCCAGACACAAAAGGATAAATGCTATATGATTTCACTTATATGAAATAAGCAAAATAAGCTAATTCAGTAAGTCAGAAACTGGAACATGGGTTACCAGGGGCTGGATTGGAGAGGCGAATGGGATGCTATTGCCTAATTGGTACAGAGTTTCTGTTCAGGGTGATGGAAAAGTTTGGGCAATGGATGATGGTGATAGAGGCACAACTTTGTGAATGTAATTAACACCACTCCAATGTATTTTTTATTAGAGAAATTGTGGGTTTGCAAAACAATCATGCATAAAATACAGATTCCCATACACCATCCCATCACAAATACCTTGCACTGGTATGGAATATTTGTTACAATTGATGATAATTTTAATAATTGTACTATTTTTTAACAATAGTTAAAAGGGATAAAAAGGGAAATTTTTGGTTGTATATTTTATCACACACAAAAAAAACTCTTAGAACTTTACAATACAAAGAGCGAATCCTAATGTAAACAGTGGGCTAAAGTTAATAGCATAATCATAATAAGATTATTTTATCAATTGTAATAAACTTACCACATTAATCTAAAATGTTAATAATGGGGAATCTGTGTGCAAGGGAATATACGGGAACTCTGTGCTTTCTGCATGATTTTTCTGTAAACTTACAACTTCTTTAATAAAAAACAATTTTTAAAAAAGAATGTATACAATACAACAAGAAAAAGACAAACAAGCCAATTTAAAAATGGGCAAACCTTGAATAGACATTTCACCAAAGAAGAAAATGGCCACTAGAGGGTGTTCGGCATTATTAGCTATTTGGGAAATACAAATCAAAACCACAATGAGATAGCACTTCAAACCCAAGAATGGCTATTATTTAAAAAAAAAAACAAAAAAAAAAAAACAGAAAATAAGTTTTGGAGAGGATGTGGAGAAATTGGAACTCTATGCATTGTTGGTGGAAATGTAAAATGGTGCAGCCACTGTAAAAACCAGTTTGGTGGATGCTCAGAAAGTTAACTATAGAATTACCATATGGCCCAGCAATCCCACTTCTAGGTGGAAAGTGAAAACAAGGTGTCAGACAGGTAGTTTTACACCAATGTTCACAGTAGCATTATTCATAATAGCCAAAAGGTGGAAGCAACCCAAGTGTCCATCCACAGATGAATGTATACACAAAATGTGCCCTGTACACACAACGGAATATTATTCAGTCATAAGAAAGTTCTGAGGCATGCTGCAACATGGAAGAGCCTTGAAAACATTATGCTCAATGAGATAAGCCAAACAGAAGGACAAATGTTTTATGATGTCACTTATAAGAGATGTCTAGAAATAGCAAATCCAGAGAGAAATTAGATTAGAAGTTACAAGGGATGGAAGACGTGGGTAAAGGGGAGTGTACATTGAGTGGATATGAAGGGTTTGTAATTAAAATTTTAAAAATACAGGGTTCATGAATTCTTATCTTTAATTTTCTCTATGATTGAAATATTTTTTAATAAAGAGGTTACATACACACTTGTCAGTGGGACAGATCCGATTCATAGATATGCTCTGTTGGGCCACAGGGTCGTTTCTATTAATTTTTTAAAATAGGAAAGTTGTGGGTTTCCAGAAAAGCCATGCAGAAAATACAGAATTCCCATCTAAGCCCCCCCACACACACACACAGGCATGCAGTTTTCCCTATTAACACTTTGCATTAGTGTGGTGCCTTTGTTACAATTGATGAAATAATATCATTTTTCATTATTAATTTTAGTCCATAGTTTACATTAGGCTACACTGTTCGTTGTACAATCATGGTTTCTAAAATTTTTATTCCAGCAACATATGTATAACCTAAAATTTCTCCTTTTAGCCACAAATATATATAATTCAGTGGTGTTAATTACATTCACAGTGTTGTGCTGCCATCACCACCATCCATTGCCCAAACTTTTCTATCACCCCAAATGGAAACTCTGTACCAATTAAGCATTAACTCCCCATTCCCTACCCCAACCCCAACCCCTGGGAACCCAGATTCTAATTTCTAAGTCTACAAATTTGCATATTCTGCTTATTTCATATAAGTGAGATCATACAGTATTTGTCCTTTTGTGTCTGGTTTACTTCACTCAACATGATGTCTTCAAGGTTCATCCATGTTGTTGCATGTATCAGGATTTCATTCCTTTTTAGGGCTGAATAATATTCCATTTTATGTCTCTACCACACTTTGTTTATCCATTCACCTGTGGATCCACACTTGGGTCTTTCCACCTTTTGGCTATCATGAATAATGCTGCTATGAACATTGGTGTACAAATATCCATTCAAGTCCCAGCTTTCAATTCCTTTGAGTTTATACTGAGAAGTGGGATTGCCAGGTCCATGTGTAATTCTAGACTTAACTTTCTGAGGAACCTCCAAACTCTCTTCCACAGAAGCTGCACCACTTTACATTCCCACCAGTAATAAATGAAGGTTCCTATTTCTCTGCATCCTCTCCAGCACTTGTTATTTTCTGTTGTTGTTGTTGTTGTTTTTAAATAGCAGCCATTCTAGTGGGTGTGAGCTGGTGTCTCACTATGGTTTGGATTTGCATTTCACTGATGACTAAATGTTAGCTGCCAGTGATTGAAAAATGAATCCCTGGCCTCTCTTAAATCTTTGGGAGCTCTGGCACCTGTGGACCCATGTAGCCAGCAGGCAACAGTGGGTAGGTGGAGACTGCCACTTGAGATGGGGCACTCTTTAGGATATCTTGCCACTGGGTCTAACTTCACTTTCTTACAGTATTTACAGCCTCAAGAGTATACAAGTTTGAGACTCCTGATTTTAAAAGAAATTTAGCCTAACTCCTAAACAGATGGCTGGACAGAGGGACACAGTGGCACTTGGCTTCACACCCCAGGTAGGGGGCAGCCTTGGCGCAGGAATCCACTAGAGTGGGTAGAAACTGTTCTCCATGGCGCCATCGTGCGGTATCCAGGGGAAACAGCAGCAGTGGACTCATGCTTTGGCATCCCAGCTCCTTGGGAAGATTTACTGACTTCTCTTGGGGTCTGTGGCTATGGCTTGAGATTTAGGACATCAGAGCGGGGGGCAGCCCAAGGAGAGAGATGCCTGGCTCTCTGTTGAGAAAGCACATAGGGTCTGGAGTGATGAACTGGATAAATTAGAGCTGAAACCACATTTGCCCTCGGATTTTCCAGAACTTCACACCCACCATACATGCAAACAGATTCATGCTGTTCCTGAATCTGGGTGGATTGTACCCTTCACAAAACAAAAGAAAGAGAAAACAATCTGTCTTTGTCCTGGTCAATAATTTTGCCTTTCACTTCTATTTTTCTGACATTACTATCATGACCCAAACTTTTTGCCTGAGTCGTAGGGTTTGTTCCAGGAAGAGCAAGAGACAGTGCAACCACCCCTCCCCTCCCACCCCCTACAAGGCTGCAGGAGGGGCAGGAAACCCAGACCTTGGGTCTTTGAATCCTGCCTTCGAGTTTATTCTTGGACCTGTGCGTCGTTAAAAAGAAAACTCAGATTGCATCATGTTAAGGACAGAGACCCAGATTCAACTTTGAAGGCAGACTGCCATGTTTGGGGTGGGGGACCTGGAAAGGGGAGACACAGACAACAGCTGAGGGCCAACAAGAAAGCCTCTTCCAAATAAGGATTTGTCTTGTGACTATAGGGGCAAGGGATACGTGGTAATGTTGATATTTTCCTATGTACATGAAGTCCTCTTGTGACCTCTCAAGCTTGACCTGTGACCACAGGGCCTTGGCATCAACCCTGAGGCTTGTGGTGATAGCTGCAACAACAGGAGGAGGACGGTGGTCCTGAGTCCCAGGCCTTATCATGATGGTGGGTGAAGAGAACTAAGGATCCAGCAATGGAAACACCAGCAGTGTGAGAAGACATGAGTCCAACCTCTTTTCCTCAAACATACCAATGAAAGGTGACCCTTATAAGAGTCAGGAGATGCTGAGCTTGTTTTTCTGCACTCCAGCAGCAGTAGTTGGGTCATCTTCGCACTTGGCTGGCTTGGCCTTGGCGTGTTGGTGGTGGTCCAAGGAGCCACTGACTTTAAAGGGAGAAAGTCTGTAGCAAAGTGGTCATGGAGGTGGTAGGGACTGCCGTTGTGCCCACCTATTAACTTAGCAGGAAGTTGCCAGAAAAACAAAGGCCCCCAGGTTGTCCATAGGTGCTCACAATTTAGCAGGAAGAAATGCCAACTACTTGACTGGGAAGCAAGTCTCTCTTCAAACAGCCCTGGATTTGACTGACACACTTCAAATTGATACACTGTGAAGATGTATTAATCAGCACTTAGCTGCTGTAACAAAGAAGTCCCCAAAATACAGTGGGCTTAATAAAACAGAAGCTGGCGTCTTCCTCCTCTAACCACATAAAGACGAGTGGTCCAAGTGTAACCACCCCACATGTAGGTGGGACTAAGTCTACCCTGGAAGGTCATTCAAAGACATGGTTTCTCCCATCTTGTCACTCTGTCTTTCCCTAAAGTGCCTGGCTGGAACTGGGTCACTGTACGTCTGCATTCCAGCCTGTGGACCAGGGAGAGGAGAAGACGTGGAGGGCAGGCAACTTCATTTTTTTAAGGGCTTGAAGCAGTTGCAACATCACTTCCCTTGTATCCCATCACCCAAAACCTAGTCACATGACCACACCCAGGTGCAAGGGGAATTGGACATGTGATCTCTAGCAGCGTGGTTATACATCCAGCCAAACTCGATGCGGAGACTATTCCTAAAAGAAAGGAAGGGAGAATGACTTCGGAAGGAAATGGCAGGAAGTTGTTCTAAAGTAACAGGTAGCCTATTCCAAGTAGCTTGGGCTAAAGTTTCCCAAGAGACTGGTGGACTGAGGGTCAGAAGCCAGTGCTGGGTACTGACCCTTGCCAGAAGCAGGATTCCCACCCTCTTTGAGTAATGGAGAGAGAGGAAGTAAAGGGGTGCTAGGAAGTCAGCCTGCCCACACTGAACCCATGCCCGGGTCCAACAGCCATGTACCCTGCCAACTAACAACTCCTCAGCAATTGGGGCATTGATTCAGTGCTGTTAATAACATTCACAATTTTGTGCTACCATCACCACCACCCATTGCTCAAACCTTTCCATCACTTACCCACAGGCTTCCCATTGGCTCTGATTCCTATAGGGAAGTCAGTTGGGGGGCTTGAATATACCCAGACCCCACGCAGCCTGGTTCACCTTTCTGTCCATCTTATCAGGACTGGACAGGCCTGTGCCCAGCTCCTTCCCATGGCTCCAGGACCAGCCTGGACCAGTCACCTTTGGATACCCAGTCTGGGCACCTGGCCTCTCAGTGCTTCACCTAACCACCGTCCCCACCCAGCCCAGCCTTGCGACTGCCCAGAGGTCCATGGTGGTGGCACCCTTGCCGTGAGAGAGAAGGAAGCACAGCAAGGGGATACTTTGGGACAGAGGGGAGCTGGAGTAGCACCTCACTGGCTAGTGGACAAGGGGGGGTGGGTGATGTTTGCAAGTGTTTGGACACGGATTTCATGCATGAGGCAATGCCACCTAGCACTTCCCTGCAGAGGCAGGCAACTGGGGGCAACAAGAAAGTGGGGTTTTAGTTCCCCAGCTGCTAAAAATAAATACCATGAATTGGGTTGGCTTAAACAACAAGAACGTATTGGCTTGCAATTTTGAGGCTAGGAGAAATCCAGAATCAAGGTGTTAGCAAGGCAATGCTTTCTCCCAGAAGTCCGTGGCGTTCTGGAGCTGGCTGCTGTCAACTCTTGGTCTTTGGCTTTTCTGTCATGTGGCAATGCACATGGCGATGTCTGCTGGCTTCTTTCTCCTTCTGACTTCACTCTGCCTATAAAGGACTCTAGTAATCTGGATTAAAGCCCAGCTTGATTCAGGAGGGTCACACCTCAACAAAAGCAACAGCTTAAAGAGGTCTTGTTTACAATGGGTTCACACCCACCAGAATGCAGACCATAAGAACATGTCCTAACTGGAGTACACATTTCAACCCACTCCAATGGGAGAGCTCCCAACAGTCATTGACCTCAACAAGCTTTTCACCAGCAGGCGGGCGAGATATTGCAGTACCTCTGAGCTAGAGGAGGTCACAGTTCAGGTTGGAGGAAGGCAGCCCTGGATGAGAGTTAGGGCCTTGGGGCAGAAGGGAAGGGAGGAAGAAGGGAATGAGAGAAGCCGGAGCTCCAGCTCACTCGCCACTCCCATGCACACACCCCAGGGACCTCAGAAAGGGCAAGGCCAGCAGGGTTGGGTCCCTGGGGAGGAGCCAGGGACCACTGGGCAGACCCAGTCCTCCCTCCACCAAAGTCTTGAAAGCAGCCTGGGCTGATGGGAGCAGAGCTGTGTTCACTGATTCTGATTCAGTTGCTCATGAAGGCAGCAGTGGGGACTCAGCTGTTATGATTGAGGCTCTGCAGCCAGATGGACCGGGTTTGAGTCTTGCCCCAAACACCCACTAGCTGGTCCCAGCCCCTTTCTGAATCTCACTGATGTCAGCTGTAGACTGGGGATTGTAGTAGTTCCTACTTCACGGGGTCTACAAGGACCAGAGGAGGTATGTGCTACTTTGCCACAGGTCTGGGCACGTGGCCGCTGCTCATATCACTATTGGGCTCCAAGCAGCAAGCCAGGCTCTAGGAGTCATACCTCTCACCCTTCTCATCCCTTCAATGTGTGTAGGTCTATTGCACTTATCATTACTTGTATTTCGTTGTTGGTTTGAGGTTGCATTCATATGAGTCATACAGGCATGTATTTAGAGTCAAAGAGTTCAAATATCAAAGGCCTCCTCCTCTTCTGACAACCTGGTCAGGAAGCAGCTGAAGTGCTCAGATAAGAATCTAAACAATTTGAGGAGCCACTCGGAAGGCTTGATCATAGGTCTTTATCAAGTATTTTCCCACCCTGGATCATGGTGGCAATAGACAAGGAGCCTTTTTCCATCACTTTGCAGATATCACCAATGGCTCAACATGTGTCAAAGAACATTCCAGAGCTAGCGTTGGACTGCTGCTTGGAATAAATGTGTTTGAGCCAAAGGCTCTTACCTGGTTATGTCAGGCAGGGTTCTGGCAGGGAATAAAAGGCAGCACATTTCTAAGGGGCAAGTGAGGGAGTTTGTTAAAAGAACTTGTCTTGGTTTCCCAGCTGCTATGACAAATATCACACAATGGGCTGGCTGCCTTAAACAACAGGAATTTATTGGCTTATGGTTTTGGAGCCTGGAGGGTTTGTTTCCTCCGGGGATTGGCAATGTTCTGGCCAGCAGTCCTTGGGTTCCATGGCTTTCCTGTCACATGATGATGTCCTCTCCTTTCTCTTCCAGGTTCTGCTGACTTTCAGCTTCCTGCTTCTCTCTGTAAGGCCTCTACTAATAGGATTAAAACCCATCTTGATTCGATTGGCCACACCTTAACTAAAAATATCATCTTCAAGAGGTCTTATTTACAATGGGTTCATACCCACTGGAATGGAATAAGAACATGTTTTTTTCTGGGGTACATAACTCAATCTGCCACAGGCATGGCACAAAGCCGTGGACAGAGCAGAGGGAACTGACAGGGATGGTGAGCCCCCCAAGCTGGTGGCAGTGGGAAGCTTGTAGAACCCCTAATCCTGAAAGAGGGAGGGAGTAACTGTGGTTGTAGAAGAGGGGTTCCCTGTTGGGATGTGGTTTTGGGGAGTGGGCCCTTGCCATTGGCAACCTGAGTGGCCCTGCAGGTGTCTTCCCGCCACCCTCCCAACTCCTGCTGGTGCCTCACGTTGGATGAATCCAGCTGGAAGCCAGAGGGCTGGGCATCCCAGGGGTCAGAGCCATAGAAGTTGTCTCAGGGACAGAGCAGGATGGAGAAGGGTTGAGTATGGGTCTTGGTTTGAGCCTTTTGTGGACCCCAGAAAATTATGTTCTCAAGCTAACCCATTTCTGTGCATGTAAACCTATTTATGTGGGACCTTTTGGTTAGATTCAGTTAAGGGACCATTTGATTAGATTGCTTCCGTTAAGGGTCTTTGATTAGATTATGGGACCCAGGGTGAGCCCTAATCTTTTTACTGGAGTTTTATATAAATGGAACACAGAAAGAGAGAACTGCAATTTTACCCTGCCATGTGAGAGAGGACTCCAGTATCACCTAAAGCTGCAGAAAGACAGAGAAACCCCAAGAGGCTGAGAGAGAGGCTGGAGGCTGGAATCAGCAGAGGAGCCCAAAGTAGAACTATTCACAGGCCTAGAGGAGAGAAGGGAGAGTTGAGCCATATGGCTGATCATCCACAGCTGAACCTGGGACAAAAGTGAGCCTGGAGGAGAAGGCCCTTTTGTCTTGCCACGTGGCAGGAGTCCGGGATCGCCAGCAGCCAATCTTTGGTGAGACAGCATCTCTTGATGATGCCTTACTAGGGACATTTTCACAGCTTCAGAATTGTAAGCTTTTAACCTAATTAATTCCCATTATAAAAGCCATCCCATTTCTGACATTTTTGCATCGGTAGCTGTTAGCAAACTAAAACAGAGGGCAAACAATAGCCAGTAAAATTATTTTGCTTTGGGAATTGCTTTTTCTGAATTCAACCATTGCTACCACCACACACATGAGATGGGTTTCTCCATGCTGGCTCAATATCCAAAAAACCAGATTCCTCTCACAAGGCCTCATCATTTGTGATGTCACACAACCTTCAGACAATATCCCCTTTCTCCCTGGGTAAGGATGACAGCCCCTTTCCTCTCATTGGGAAAATTAGTTTCAAGTATGCATGTTTGGAAACTTATAGACTTGTTGCATTTCATTGCTTTTCGATGTATTATTTTATACAAGTAATATATGCATGTTGTTTAAAGAGTCAAGTAGTTCCAAAAGGCATATACAAAATATCATGGTTCCCTGTACAATCCTCTAAGTCCCTTCCCCAGGGGCAAACATTTTCAGCTGTTTTAACTGTTTCTTCTAGTATTTACACATCACCACGTTGCTAACCCATACGGGTAGAGTGGTATCTTTTGATTCTTCTGGTTTAGAGATTATCTGTTGACGTC
>JAQZBX010053326.1:0-10486 GCA_029593785.1 Cabassous unicinctus | reverse complement strand
TCATATGCCATAGAGGCATGCCCCAGGGGCACCCCTCCCCACACATCCCATCACTGACACCCCACACCAGTGATCTTCTCCTGCCACAGTTGTGACCCTTCTGTGATCCAAAACGTCCCCCAAAACAAAGCCAAAAAAGAAAAAAAAAATAATGAGAAAATAAAATAATAATAAATAACAAATAAAATACAAAAATACAAAATTACAAAATAAAAATAATTTTTTCATTGTGTCTTTCATTACTGTAAGGTCTGTTATCTCTTATGTACAGTAACAATTTCTTCTGTATGTTCCCCCAGTGTCTTATTTTTTTCCAGTTTATCTTCAAAGGAGCTTTAGGATACAGAAAAGTCACAGAAAATATAGGGGATCCTCATATATCCAATCCCCTTCCCCTCTCCCACTCTCCCCTATTACTAACATTTAATTTATTTTTTAAACAATTTATTGAAGTATATCACTATACATGAACATTCATAAACTATAAGTGTTCAGTAAACATTGTGAACTTACAAAACAAATATGCATAATATCATACAGGGCTCCTACACATCATCCCCCCACAAACACCCTGCATTGTTGTGAAACATTTGTTAACAAATCATGAAAGAGCATCGTCAAAGTATTACTACTAACTATAGTCCATATCTTCCTCCCCTACACATTTTTTAAAGGATTTATTTATTTATTTATTTACTTTCATCCATTTTTACCCCCCCCACCCCGTTTTTGCTGTTTCTGTGTCCATTCGCTGGGCAGCTCCCTGTGTCTGTTTCCTGCCCTCTCTTCTCATCCTTCTCCTCCTGTCTTCACTGGGATTCGTTCCTCGGAACCTCCGATGTGGGAGAGAGGCATCCTACCACCTCCGCCACTTTAGTTCCTGGTTTCTTGGTGTGTCTCGTCTTGGCTCTCCCTTGTGTCACTCTCCTGTTACGTCGTCATCTTGCAGCATGGCTCGCAGGGCCTGAAGGTGCAGCCGCTCATGGATCCTGGTGGCCCACGCGCCTTCTATATTTTTCTTTTTTAAATTTTTACCAGGAGGTCCTGGGGATCAAACCCAGGTCCCTCCATATGGGAGACGGATGCCCAACCACCTGAGCCACATCATCCCCCTGCTATATCTCTTAAGGCTGACCAAAGATACCTAGAGTTACAGTCTTCCCATACAGGATGGTCATATAATAAATCAGGCTTAGTTTATCA
The DNA here is from genome assembly GCA_029593785.1 of Cabassous unicinctus. Lineage (NCBI taxonomy): Eukaryota > Metazoa > Chordata > Mammalia > Cingulata > Chlamyphoridae > Cabassous > Cabassous unicinctus. Next base: position 9,283 of record JAQZBX010053326.1, on the reverse strand, counting down.
CCAGCATTCTAAAAACCAGACCTAGGGAGAAAAACTAAGTCTGGGGACACATGCATGGTTTCTAATATAGCGAATGTTTAGCTTACCCTGATTATCACAAAATCAGGACAGCGAGAATATTCACATAACAACATTTTAAAGATGCATGGTACCTTTTTTACAATTGCTTATTCTTTTTTAATTTTTAATTTCTTTTTTTTTGATTTTTCAAATATTGAAGCATTGCTACTAACTATGGTCAATGGTTTACATTATGGTTTACATTTTGTACCATATACAACTGCAAGCAATACAGTTCCATCCATTTGCCCCATGGGATCTAAGTCCCCTCTCAATCAGAAACAGAATGGGCATCACCATCCCAAAACCTTCAAGATTGAGGAATGAACAAACATAAGGGGGGAATGCAAATATGAACTAAAGTAAACATTATTATTATAGCAATGGAAGAACTTGTATCATTGATATAAAGACAGTGGCCACCAGAGGTTCTGAGGGGAGGGAGAGGGAAGAATAGGTATAACATGAGGCATTTTTGGGACATTGGAATTGTCCTATATGACATTGCATTGACAGGTCATTATACATTTTGTCAAAACATATAAAAATGTGCGTTGCAAAGTGTGAACTATAATGTAAACTCTAGCCCATGGTTAGTAGCAGTGCTTCAATACGTGTTCATCAATTGTAATAAATGTACCACACTAATGAAAGATGTTAATGGGGGAAAGTGTGGGAGGGGAAAGGGGTGGGGTATAAAGGAATCCCCTATATTTCTGATGTAACATTTATGTAATCTAAAACTTCTTTAAAAATATATAAAAAAATTAAAACAAAGAACAAAAGAGAGATACTGTAAATTAAAAAAAAAAGAGTATGTGTTGAATTCATGAAGTCCTTCTGCATATGTGCAACCGCTGCACAATAATGTGAAGGTCATTATCAAGGATTCCTGGACTAAAATACACCTCCCTTTTTGTTTAGGTGACCAAGTGGCCTATAGGAAATCAAGGACTTCTGTATGACCGGTGCTGGATGGTTGTGAATCAAAATGGCATTTGCCTGAGTCAGAAGCAGGAGCCCCGACTCTGCCTGATCCAGCCATTCATTGACCTGCAGCGAAGGATCATGGTCATCAAAGCCCCAGGTGTGAAAACTGGGTTCATAGTCACAAAGAGCTGTCAAGAATGGCTGACATTTTGGTAATTTTTTTTCTAAGCAGTGATTGAGCAGGAATATAACCACACAAAAATTTGGGGAAATCTTGGGGGAGGGGTAAAGATCTGACAGTTCAGCAAGAAAATAAAATTGTAAAAATTTTGGAATTATATAATGTGTTTTTTCACTTACATTCTTTTATTTCCTTCACTCATCATAATATGAATTACAAGCTTTAACTCTTCTTTGTTGATTTTTACTAGGAACTAATATGTGGAAAACCATAGACGAAATTTGTCCACTAGAACTTTCTGTGATGATGGAAATACTCTGTTTTTGCACTCTGCAGTTGGTTAGCCACCAGCCACATGTGGCTATTGAACCCTTGAAATGGGACATTGGAACTGAATTTTAAAGTTAAATTAATTTAAATAGCCACATGTGGCATTTTGGACAACACAAGCATAGAGTATAATATAATGAACACTCAAGGACACCATCCAGTTTTAACAAATCTTAATATTTGGCCACATTTGCTTCAGATGATGATGATGATGATGATGATGATGATGATGATGGTTCTTCTCCTTTTCCTCCACTTCCTCCTTTTCCTCTTCTTTCTTCTCTACCTTCTCCTTTCTCTTCTCCTTCTTCTAAGAAAGAAAAATACTACAGACATAGCTGAAACTGCCTGCATACCTCTCCCTATCCTCACTTCTTCTACTTTCTCCCCACTACCATTTATGGAATAGTCGTTTCCCTCTTGGTTTGTAGCTGTACTATTGTGATATATCACATTTCCATACATTCATGATTGTGTCTCTTGGCTTAAGGTGTTCTATTCTGTGGCAATGGTTTATTTGTCCATAAACCAACAGCCTTGCACTTGGGTATATATCTAGGAGTGGAATTTCTGGGTCATGTGGTAACTGTTTGTTTAGCATTTTGAGGAACTTCCAGACTGTGTTCCAAGCAGCTGCACCATTTTAACCCATGATTAATGACATTGAGCACTTCTTCATGTGTCTATTGGCCATTTGTATATCTTTTGTGGAAAAATGTCTATTCAAATCCTTTGCCCTTTATTAAATGGGCTATATGTCTTTTTGTTGTTGAGTTATAAGAGTTCTTTATATATTCTGGAAAGGAATATGACTGCTTCAGTGCAGGATCTTCCTTGAATAATCTGCTAAGTGCACTTGCTGTTGGTGGTACTGGTAATGATGAAGAGAATCTCTTATTATAAAATGATTCCTAAGACTCAGCCACTTAATCGTTTTAACCAAATGCCAGTGTCATTAATTTTCTTATATATTTCATGATAGTAGGCTTTTATGTACATAGTTACTATTTTTGCATAATGATAAATTTGTTTCTAACCTTTGTTCATTAGGGATGGAGCCTATAGAGGTGTCTCTTGAGGACAACAGTGAACAGGCTCAGATTTGCCAAAGCAAGGTCTGTGCTGACAGGTGAGACTGATGCAGGTGAAGATCTCTAATCCAAATGCAGTGATGGCACAGAGGAAGAGAGAGCAACGCCCCATGAGATCTGCTTTCCCTTTGCTCATGCCACTCTAGCCATGCCGGCTCCCTGGTATTCTTCAAGCCCACCAAGCATGCTCCCACCTCATGTTTTTGCACTTGACCTTCCCTCTGGCTCACGTCTTTGCACTATGTTCTTCCCCTGGCAATACCTCCACAGAGATCACTCCCTCATCTCTCTCAGGTCTCTGCTCAAAAGCCCCCTTCTTGGAGGGCCATCTGACCACCCACAGAAATCAGTCCCTCCCTGACTGGTTGCCCTGCTCTATTCTTCTCCTGTCATGTCATTATGTTTATTTTCAGTCCCTCCCTCCAGAATGGTGACTTCAAGAGAGCAGAACTTTGCGTCGCTCACTGTAGAGCAGCTTTGGGCTGTGGTGTGTGGTGTGGAGAACAGGCTGAAACTGGGAGAACAGCCCTGGAGGCAAGATGGCAGCTCACAGGGGGTGGACACAGTACAAGTGGTGAGGGAAGACACCTGAGTGAGAGTTTGCAAAGACTGACTGGGGGGCGTAGAGTAGTTGGAAGGGGTTGAGGATGCAAGTGGGAAGGGCAGCTAAGTGCCTGTCTTAGTAACGCAGGTGAGACATGATGGGGGCTTGGACCAGGGTCAGAGAGAAAAGCAGGCAGCTACAAGATCTATATTCTGAAGTGGACCCATCTGAACTAGCTGATGGATTGGGTGTGGGAGATGAGGGTAAGGGGGTGTCAAGGTGTCCCTCAGGCTTCTGAAGTATAAGTTTCAGGTGATAGCTTGTAAGTTGTATTCCATGTAGTTTGGACTATTACTTAATTTTTGTTGTTTATGATTAATCATCTGCTAAGTTCAAGGAAATATAGAAAGTGGGATTGAATATAATAGCGTTTCTATTTTATTTCTTAATTGTAAAAATTCATTTATGATAAATCCATTCATTGAATATATCCAATGCCTTTATCCCTTGTTATTGAAATCTAATCTGTACCTGAAAAGATGTGGACTAGCAAGTCCCATCTAATGGGTTCCCAATCCATCTAATACCCCAACCAATTTCCTCCCCAGAATATGAAGACAATTAACCATATAACTCATTATTGAGTATGTTTGTACTCAGTAGACAGTGTTAGTGTACAGTATCTAATCAGATAACATTTTCCTTCTGCAGTGCCATGAATATATACTATCATGAAATATATATGTTCATATATATGTCATGAAATAATGTGTTCAATCCTAAAATCACATGTCATTGGGCCCAAGTTGTTAATGTCCTCTGATGCCAGGTAGAGGATCACCCTGGGACCCATGAGGGGCTACACCCTCAGGGAAGGGTGCAAAGGTGACGACTGTGCACAGTTAAACATCATGGGTGCTGGACCCCATTCTGAGGCCAAGGGTTGAGCACACTCCACACCCTCTTGCCAGCACTTGAGCAATTTAAACATTTTTTGCCAATTTCAACATTCACTTATAATTAGGATGATGACTTTCAGGTAACATTTTTGCACATCACTATAGCAAATCTTCAGATAGAGAGAAATATAGACATTGAGGAATACCTGCAATTATTTATCAGGCTCATCCCTGGTTATAAAATGCCCTTGCTGCATATGTGAGGAATGCACTTTTCTGGCTAATAAAGCTTTTCAGGTAGCGTTCATGTGTGGAATGGTTAAGTATTCAAGATAATGAAAATAGACTTTGAAGCAATCTCTCAAAGCACAGGGATGTGTTACAAAATGAGGTTTCATGCTTTCATTCCCTTTCAAGACAGGAAGGCAACTATTTTTCCCAGTAACAATTACAAAAAAACATAGGTTTTCAAAAATATCTAAGAAATATCTGTATTGTAACCCCAAGGTATGGTATTAGCAATTTGCATTATAAATTCTGGTGATGTGCACTTTAAAAACATTCTGCAGGACTGCAGATTTAAAAAAACCTACATCAATAAGTGTACTTCTATCTGGAATTTGCAGGCATAGTGCCAGTTTACATGGTCTGGCAGGGAGAGAAAATGGTACAGTCAGGATCATAGGAAAAAACCAGGACATGTGTCCAGGTTTAAGACTTCTTAAAGCAAAGTACTGCTCTGTACGGCCTCAAGTTCTAAGCTTTGTGGTTCTCAGTGGCTATAATGAATATAAACAAGGTCTTTCAAGGGGAACTTTTAAAGCTTTTATCAGGTCGAAAGCCTCATGCAAGCCCCAGCTGCAGGTCTCCCTGTGGTTTGGAAACCTCCCTGTGGCTTCCTAAATGCACCTGTCACTTTAGGCGTCCTTCTCCCTGTGGGCTCATGCAATGTAATTTTATTTTGTAATCTTGCTTTTTGTACCTTATATTATTATTTAAAGGAATACTAATACTCTCTCCATCTCCACCCTTTGTTTTCTCCAGGGTAAATACTTATGATTGTGGAGAAAAAATTTCAAGCTGGTTGTCAGAGTTTTTTGGCCGTCAGTGTCATTTGATCCAACAGAGTTCAGACTTTCCAAGAAATGCAAAGAAGAAACATGGAAAAGGTATCGTCACATTTTGGGTTGGTTCTAAGGGCACAGGAACCTGAGCTTAACCTTGTATATGTCAAAAACGTGTATCAAAGAACCATGAAATAGGTTTACAGATTCCCAGGGAAACTTGCTTATGTAGAGAGTGGGGGTGGTCAGCCTTCGGCGGAAAGGTGCCGCAGTGACCACAAGGTCAGCAGGATGTGGGGTTGCCTCGATAACCTTGAGGAGGCCGAGAGAGCTTCAAGCCAGCTGCTCTGCCCCTGTTCAAGTGCTCGCCTCGCTCCTGCTTGCTTAGAAGCACGATTCAGGGTTATTAAGTAAAGACATTAGTAGCTTGCTATGTCCTCAGATCAAATCTGGAGACAAGGAAACCTGGGTCTCTAGTCTTGGCTCTATCACCAAATAGTGGTGTGACCTTGGCAAGTCCCTGAACCTCATGGTGTCTTACCTTTATCTGTGCTGTTGTTAGGATGAAATGATATAGTAGAGAAGACAGTACTTTTCAAGGAAACAGTACCGTATGTGCAGGTGTCCACTCACATGCCACTGTCCCAGGAAGCCTTGCCTGACTACTCTCTTTGGAACTGCAGCCCCAACCAAACATGCCCAAGCTCCCTTCTTCATTTTGTTACTCTGTGCCACTTTTCACAACCTAAAGACCATATTTTACTCATTTATTTTGCTCACATTCTGTCTTCTAGCTACTAGATTGTAAGCTCTATGAGGACAGGGATTTGTGTCTGTTTTGCTCAGTTGCTACATCCCTAGTGAGTGCACCTGGCATGTAGTAATTGTTCAATAAATATTAGAGGAATGAATGATTGAATCATTGCTACAGGACCAGTTTGCCCAGGGATGACCTGGCATAGTGACAGGCTCCTAGAGAGACTAGCTTGGAAGTATGATTAGCATCTTTGCCAAGGACCAGCATAGGTTGACCTGTGCGGCCCTGAAAATGTATGCATAGAGCTGAAGGATGTAGTTGACTTGGACTTTTTAAAAAGTTGTCAGTTTTTCCTGTCATGAACTGTTAGAGAATTTGAATCTCTCTGTATGATAGAGAAGGGGAATAAACGTAGGCTCGGTTTACTTAGGAGGTGAGCTGGTGGTATTTGGGCACAGATGAACTTAGAGGCACCATTAAAGGGGAGAGAGAAATGGGCATTTCCAGGGGCAGAGACATGCAGGAGTGGGATTCGTCAGGATTGGTGCCAGCCTCATAAACTATCTGGAGAAAGGAGCACTGTCATCCCTAGTGCCTCCTGTCTGTCTGGGCTCGGCTGGGTCCCTAGGAGGCTGGCTGAGATGGTTAGATTGTTAGCCAGGACCCTGGTGAAGGGAGAGGGCTCACCAGCAGACAGCGACTGGCGTGGAGAAGGAGGGAGGCATCCTCTACGCTGGGAGTGAGTCACAGGAGGCCTCGGCGAGAGGTGAGTTTAGAGTCTTCCAGGCTGACAGAGGCGGGAAGGTTACTTGGGGAGCAGGGGAGCAGTGTTGGCCTTTCCCGGGCACAGAGAGGGATTTCGGAGGGTCAGATGCGGGCAGGGCAGTAGTGGGGGAGAGCTAGGGGGAAGGGCTGAGTGTGCCGCTGAGGAGCCGTATTTCATCTTGTGATTGTGGGCTCCCGTGGGAGAAGCCTAACTGGGGAGTGTCAGCACGCAGCTTAGAGGGGACACTCAGGTGTGGAGAGAGGGTGCATCAGAGAGTGACGGGGGTAGCAGAGGGATGGGGCAGCAGGTGGCTGCGACTGTCCCCGTGGGAGATGGAGAGCCTGGGGGAGGCAGAGGGGCTGGGCGTGGAGGAGAGAAGAAAGTGTGTCACCTGCATGATACTGGATCAAGGATTGAGTGCCAGCTCATGAGTATTTGTACCTGGAGGATGCTGCTTGTGGTGGCAAGGTCTCCAATGGTCCAGGCCACTGGGCTTTGAACATTTTTGCTTTGCTACCCCTTTGAAGAATTTTTTTTAAAGCTACACTCCCCATTCCTTATCTTTTCACACTGTCGTCTAAATTTTAAAAATAGTTTAAATAGTTGCTAAGGATATGATTTCTAGTATATTGTAAAGGCTGGCATTTTCAATTAAAACTCATACATTTTTTAAAAACACATCCACTGAAAACTCAGTACCAAAGTGATTTGATTTTCATGAGTATTCATTTAAAATATGTATATGAACAAACTTTTAATGGTCAAAAATTTCATTTCTCTTCTTTTTCTTCTTTAACTTGTATTTCTATTCTACTTCCTTGATAGAATCTTATCTTAGTGTTAGATATTTTATGCTTAAAATCTATTATTGCTCATCCTTTCACATGTCTCTGAAACTAAAATGTGTATATAAATTGAGATATATAAAAGTTTTTAAAGTTTACTGTGATCATAGGAGTCAAAGTGTTAGGAAATTTCTTCTGAATTGAGCTGTAATTTTTACTAGTACGTAGTTGGTCAATGCAACATAGACATATTGTACATTTTGAAAAAATAATTATTAAACATGAGAAAAAAGTGTTGAAAATGAATCTCTTAATGAGATGGGCGGTGCTCTCCCTCATTAGTTCCCATATTTGTGATTGACTCTCCCAATGGCCAGAATGAGCTGGTGCTTAGCATCGTTCTCTTCTGAGAAACCCTGTTTATGTAAATAGAGAGCTGGGAATGGAAGGAGTTTGGTTAACACACCATCATTGAGTGACATGCTGTCACTCAAACCATCCTTATGAGCTAGCACTAGGATGACTGTCACTTGACAACTTAATTCGGTTCTGCAGTGTTGTGGATAGCAAAGAAGCCATCTGACCTACAGGAGTCTTATTCACCCTAGCTTCAGAGTCTTTTAGTTTCTCAGCACAGACCCCAGGGTTTTGAATGGGGCTTTTGTTCTCCACCCTGAAGATTTTCCACCCCCAGGAGAGGTGGGGCCTTCCTCTGTGAAGTGGGAAAAGGGCCTTCTGTGGGTGGAGCTGGGACTCAACTCCCCTCCCTGGCAGAGCCATTGTAGCAAAGAGGAATATGCATGTGGAGGCTCCGTTCTCGTGGACTCCAAAGTCCACAACGCTGGTCTGAAGGCAGCTCCCTGGGCCTTATCCCAGCCTGCCCTTTCTACCCACATCTTGGACAGTGATAGCAATGGCATGCTCGTTGAACAGGAGATGGAAGCTACCCGCAGTTCTGACTGCCACCTGATAGCTTCTTTCAATAATTTTTTTTCCTTCCAGTACTTTAAGAACTTGTATTATTGATTTCTAAAGTTACTATCTTGCAGTTGCCCAAGGGCACACATAGCTTTTTGCAGACTAGGCTCCTAAGCTTTTCCTGCTCTCTGTGTAACTTCATCAAGGTCCCTTCCTTGCCTTGGGGAAGGGCCATCTGTATCCACTGGGCAGTCGCATCTCTCCTCCTCCAGGTACTGCCTCCAAGTCTTCTTGGCTGGCACTATTTCAATTCAGCATTTCATTATTGTTATTTTTTCAGATTGTTTTAAACAGGGTATTCTAGGAACTCATTTTCCTTTCTGTTTTTGAGAGGTTTGAACAATGCATAGAACATTTTTATTATTGCCAGGGCACCACTATTTTCCCTTGCCAAGTCCCTACCTTTTAAAAATGCAAGTCAATGGAAACACGACTTATTTGCATTCCACAAAAGCAGCTCTTTTAAATGCTCCATCATTTCTTAGATCAATCTTCTGGTACAACGGCCATCCTTTCTCTGGTGAATGAAGCACAGTATCTGCTGATAAACAGATCCAGTGTTATGGAACTTCAGCAGCTATTAATCACCAGGTGAGATCTCTTACCTCTGGAATAGCAGACAGGTAAAACCACTTGCCCCTGGGAGTGATTGCACTAATTTTGGAACCACTTTAAAACTAGTGAACCTAGGGCTTGAAAAGGTCCAAGAGTCCCTTGATACAAACTCTTCATTTACAGATGAGAAACTGAGGCCCAGGCAACTCACTGATCCCTTCAGGTCAGCTTCCATTAATCTTTTTGAGTGTTCTATTTTCTCTTCCAAGGATCCTTTTTGATACCTTGAAGATACTTTGTGGAGAACACCTAGCTCTCCTTTTTTTTTCTTTAATAAAAAAAA